>CAMXCT020006368.1:100000-317500 GCA_947184155.2 Cladocopium goreaui
TTTGCACCTTGGCAAAGACTTGCAAGTGAAAAACAACAAACATTCAGTTTTTTGAACATATGGGAACCAAAAAAAAATTCCAGTGTAAAATCATCAAAACAAGTACGAAGTCATGCAAATACCATTCGAAATGCGAGTCCACACAAAATGCTCTGGACTCAAAACCCTGGAAAAGTTGTCGAAACAACAACTTGGCAGCAGAAAAAAGAGTGAAAATCACCGGGGTCATTGCGGGCAGCGTGACCTTATTTATTCGTTTATTTATTTGTATTCTCTTATGTATTGAAACATATGCCAATGATACCTCAATTGTTGAAACAATACTGTTGTGGGTTCCGAGTTCCAATGTCCAAGGACGTCACTTGTCATCCCAGCCAATCACAATTCCGGCACCTTGGCTCCGTGGTGCCCGATCTTGCTCACTATGGACTGGATGTTATCCTGTGCTGCCCGGATGTACGATCCCATGGAGCCTGTGCAATCCTCAGGCATCCAGTCACCATCCCTGCATCCAATGTCAGAAATAAACATCAAACTTGGATCTTTAACATCTACCACTTCTTTCAAGTCATTTCATGTGCCAAAATTGGCGATACCAACAAATGCCAAGAGTCACAAATAAAACACAAGTCCAGCTCGGAGTCTTGATCCAATCCAGTCTTCGCTTCTGCCTTCGGCTTGGATCCCTCATCGTCGATGACCATCCACTCGGAGCCCGTGTCAGACATGGTCTCCACGGAAGCGGCGGCAGCACGGACGGGCGTCTCGGCGGCCATGGCGGGAGGTTCTGGGGGCAGCTAGCAGATGATAGCAGATGAAATGCTCTAAGGGCTTGAGCCGTTGAGGATACATCATGCAGGCATACATCATGCAGGCATCCATGAAAAGATATGAAGCCCATGAAAACATATGAAAACCATGGCTCCTCTATCACCATGGCCATGACTTGAGTCTGGGATACTTCCGATTTTGCATGCACCAGAAGTAAGCGGCTTAACTGGTGATGCAACTGGTTTTGTTCCGGGACTCCCATCTCAGATTCTCAGATCTGCCATTCCTCACCTGATTCTTGGCTGCCTCTCCGATGAGCCGTTCATCATCTGTGAAGGCCACCTTGCACAGAAAAAAAAAGGCCGGTCCAGCGACTGATTGAACTGTTCTGAACTGGCTTTGAACCAGAATCTATCATTAACAACAATTATATAATATATATAATCATTAAAAACATAACAGTAACATGATTGAACTTGCATTGAGCATTGCATCTGGGTACGAAGGTGTCACAGTAATCTCTTTTGTTGGGGGAAGATCCAAAATTGGATCCTTTTGGAAGTACATCTAACTGACTTGGAGCCTTTTTCAACCATGACCATCATCAGGAAAAAACACTATCGTACAAACATGTACAAACATGTACAAACCACATCGACCCACATATTCACTTCACTGGTCATTCGGAATGTCGTTTGGACTAGGCCAGGCACATAGGAAGGGGTAATGCGATTGCCCTGGTCGTTGGGGATGATCTCTACTCGGCCATTCCTCAGAGATGAGCTCGAGCGTTGTCAACGTTGCTGATCAAATTGATGACCCTTGGAGTACCCTCTGGTAAACTAACATAACTATGGAAAATCATCATTTTTAATGGGAAAACTCACTATAAATTGCCATTTTCAATAGCTACGTAACAAATTACCAGAGGGTAACACACAGGCATGATCTCAGGATGTACAGCTCAGGGCTGGAACGCTTTGAAACTAGAAATTCTGTGAGCCACATAAAATGACATTCCCGGATTGATCTTTGTAGCAATTGCTTTGGAAGGACTGACTAAGCTTCCTGACTTTGCAAACAGTGGATCCTGCGAGTTAATTGCTAAATGGCGTTGTCACCAACCTCCAAATACCTCCAATTATAGTGCCACATAGTGCCACCGGATTTCATGACCATGAGCTTATTCTGCTGAGCCACTTGTAGATGCCAACGCAGGAATAAGTGGTACCAAGATCGATGCCAATCACCGGTCCATCAATCTTCTTTTCCTCTTCCTTTGCGAAGCTGGTGGCAAGAAAGGCCAGGGCAGCAACTCTCCACATGGTCCTGCCGGCAAGAAGACCCAAAGCGGAAGATATGAGACCGAATATTTGTTGTTGGTCTCCACATGGCTGTTCGGTGTGTCAGCGTGTGGGATATGGATTGATGGAATTATATAGGTCATATATGATTTTCAATCACAGCCCTTCAAATCATGTGGACCTCTACCCAATCATGTGGACCTCTACCCGGGACCATGCTCTGCTCGTTTGCTCACTTGCACAACGAACTTAACGCTGGCACCACTGTCGTCCTGTTGCCGAAAGGGTCGTTCCTTCTATGGGTCGTTGCTAAGCCAAAATTGCTGCGGAGAAATGGCAGGGTCAGCTGATCTCCCTGTGGCCCCAAAGCTGGCCCAATTTTCGGTGGATAAATGTGGGCAAATATGAGACAATGCGAACAGATATACAAAATACATCAGAATACAAGATATGCGTAGAGATATGTTACAATATGTTACATATATATGTCATATGTTTGAAATAATCCCCTCAACTTCCAAACAAAAATCAACATATATCAACATGTTTCATTTTTTATTTTTGATGTTCGTATTCAGCAAGGTTCTCTTTGAATCGCAAATCAAGCCCTGGGGAACCGCGACCCGTTCATGTCATCGATGATGTCCATGTAGCCCCGCCTGGCGTACGAGCGCAACTGTTTGGAAGTCAGGCAGAATGGGGGTCATTCTCCAACTTGGACACGATAAAAGAAACGGTAAACACGTGGAACTGTGAAAACGTGTTCAGCGACATGAAACTAGTTTCCTGATTTCTTCAAAGTAATCCAAGGATAATCCTGCACAGCAGGTTATAACTACATGTGCACATACCAGGATAATCAGGACACGGCACAAGAGTGGGGTGGCGAAATATATCATGCCAACATCACCCAGCCATTTCACACTTGATCTCCGAAAAACATACGAAGGTTGCAGTGAGTTAATAATGAGCATTTACCAACCCATCCAAGCCCCCCTGAAAGGCAGGGGCATGGTGCAATCCTGTCGCGAACTATTGTGATATTGTGAATATATGCCACCCTCACGTATTTCCGCGCAAAGGGGAATGCGTGACAATCTGACAAAACCTATAAGTAATCCAAGATATCCAAGCAATTCCAGTCGATTTCATGATAGGTCTTGCATTCCCCGCTTGGAATACAAAACTCTTGTCAGTGGTCATGGTGGTTACCATGGATTTTCAATTTTCATGCCCCAAGTGTTCAAACTCCCAACTGCAGGTGCGTGCGTGAATTGCCAAAAGTTCTCATTGGTGCGGTTCCGCCAGAAACAGTACAACCACCAGCCTCAGTGCTTCTGAACTGACTTGGCCGATGAGGATGTCCCAAGCACAACCATAAATTTCCAGACAAAGTCACCACCAATTCATATCTGCCAAGTGGATCCATGTGGGACAATTGCCAACACTTTTGCTGAGCCCCGCGGATTAGACAAAACGTTCACCAAGCCACACTAAGCAAAACTAAGCCAGATCTCCCCGGTTCCATTTTTTTTTCATCCCTTTCCCAGGAGCTCGCGGAGCTCACCGTTTTTCGGATCTTTTCATCGTCTGAGGCTTCGGCCGCACTAAGACTTTCAACACGCGCGCCTTGGCCTTGTCCACTGGCTCCGAACTCTGACCTGGCACGCCAGCGGCCCCCGGGCGGGTGGCGCCTGTTTTTTTTTGGGGGGGGTGAAGTTGAAATAAATTGAACACTGAGGACTATTGAAAGATCTTGATATCTACAATCTCAATATATGTATATATATTATATATATACATTGTATACATTATATATATATATTATATTATATGTATAAATTCCTAATTATTCATCATTATTCTACATCTGGAAGAGCGGGGACCACAATAATTCTCATCTTTTCCTGCTATAAAATATCTATCCATCTATCTTTCTATCCATCTATCCATCTATCCATCTATCTATCTATCTATCTGATACAACACAAAAACAGATGTAAGTGTAGGGGACCATATGGTGGGTAATAAACATCAATATATACATATATATATATATAATTGTATATATTAGGTGCAAGGCACAGTGCGCATAGTCATAAAACTGGCCCAAATGCTTCAAGATCTTGCGCATGAGATTCTTTAGATTGCTTACCCACCATGTCACTCCCCCCCAGCTGCACCCTTGGTGGTTGCAGGATTGGTCAGCTTGCCTCAACACGTGCGCACTCCCAAGATGCGCGGACAAAGGCAGGGGCATTGTGGATGACAAGTTGGCTTCATTGGATTGTTCCTATATTTAGTAACAGTATGTAACAGTAACATCCATGTCTAGTAGATCTACCTACTGTACAAAACTAAGCGGATTTGGGAGATGAATGTAGGAGTACAACTGTATGCCATCAACGATGATCTGGGTATGGGGTGGCATGGGAAAACGGACCCAACTTTGAGGTTTGCAGAAGAGCACTGGCCATCAAACACCTTTTTACACCTCACGCATCTGCCGTCCACCATTTGCTCTATGGTGGCTGCGGCGCGTGGAAGTAGATGACAATCAATGAATCAAAGCGAAAACCGATTGGCCAGCAGCGTTAAAGGCGGCAAACCATGCAGCCTTTCCAAATGGAAAAGAAACGAGGCCCTTTCCGGCATCTCTTGGCAGCCAGTCATGAGCCAATTGGCACTTTTTCATACTTTTTCCCTATACTGCAAATAGGTGGTCATTATAAGTATTGCCGGTGTTGCTATGATTTGCTGGAGAGGCTGGCATTTGGAAAAGCCGCTGGTAAAACTCCTCACCGTGTTCATATCAATCCTGACCGCACACGTAGCAGGCACTGGGAGTAACTTAATCTCAAAATGGTTGATGCAATTTCTGTTGTATCCGCTGGTCTTGACAGGATTCTCATGATTTTCTCATGCAGGTCCGGTCGTTGGAGATAGGTTATTTTGGATTATTTTTGGATTATTTATTTTGGTTATTTTGGTTGTTGTAAATGTGAAATTTTGGAACATCTTTTTCAACACAAGTGACCCAGCCTCATCCCACAAGCGGCGCCGGGGCCGTTGCTTTGGTTCCACAGACTGGGCACGACGGGCACGACTGAGTGACTGAGCCTGAGCCTACGGCCTGGTACCTACGAGTCATGACAAACAAAACACTGTGCCTCATGTTCACGAACTATTTCTGGTTGGTGGTTGACCTACCCCTCTGAAAGATATGGAAGTCAGTTGGGATGATGAAATTCCCAATATATGGAAAGTCATGAAATTCCATGGTTCCAAACCACCAACCAGATTTTGTTGGATGGAAAAACAAACTGACAAGTCGGTGTCTACTGTATATAAGTACTACCCTCTGATTATTTAACATTGCCATGGAAAATGACCCATTCATAGATGGTTTACCGTTCTTAAAAATGGTGGATCTTTCCATGGCTATGTTAGTCATAGCCAGAGGGTATACAGGTACTGTATCCCAAGATCCACGGATCACGATGGCCTGTCGCTGAGGTCGCAACAGACTTGGCTTTCTCCAATCTCGCACGACGGGGATAGCCGTAGTCATCATCCTCCTGGGATGATGAAGACAATGGGTGATTTCAATGGGCAAAACCGTGAAGAAACCCTGAAGAAATATCATCGAAAATCTATACTGTAGTGGTTTGGTTCACCTCCAAATTGGGGAATTCTTGCCATGTTTGACTCCCAGAGGATAGGATGGCCAGGATGGCTTTGGCTACCCCTTGCATATATCTAAAGGATTCTAAAGGTCCAAAGGTGTGAATTGAAAACAAAAAATGAGAGGGAGTGTATCTCGCTGAAAATCAGAAAAGGACACAGGCACCTTAGAATTGAAAATCCATGAAAATCCACGAATTCCATGACGGAAATGATAATTAATGATAATTCATTGATTATTATTCATTATCATTAATTATCATCCCAATGTTCATTAATGTGTGTTGAATGGACATGTTCTCTTCCCTGACAAGCAGTTTTCCATGATACCAAAATCCTGAAAATAGCAGTGTCAGACTGGGAAATAGCAGACCAAACAGTCTGACAGTTAATCCACCCCGGCCGATGTCACATGGAGATGAGAGGAGAAAATACATTAATTACTGATCCCCCTTGATTGATGGGTAGGTACCCTTACCCCACCATTCCATAAAAATCTGGTTTATGTAATGGTTGGGTACATTACTGTAATTTTCGAAAGTCCTTGCGAACTGTCGGATCAGTGACTGCAAGTCTTGGGAACGAAGGCTCATTGATTGCAGCGAGTTGCACCCCGGAAGTTGCCCAAGGCTGGAAACCATGGGTAAGTGTCAAAGTTCCCAAATAGGCTGTCACCCATGGCATCAGAACTTTGTTGTTCTTAAATCGTGTATTGTTCTTTAAGTATCTTCAATCAGCCATAACTGGTGGGTCTTTTCATATCCTTTAACTGTTTACCGCTCAACATTTATCCTGGGGCTCATACATTTGATTAGCCCACTTTATCAGGTTGATTATCATTAATTATCATTAATTATCATTAATTGTCATTAATTATCATTAAGTATCATGAAATCGCTAAGGTAATCTAATGGTTTTAACATTGGCCAATGGTTTTTTTTAAACGTGGCGGATCTCCTCAATGTCCTTGGGCGAAAAAAGCGCCGGATCCGTGGAGGATCGCCTCAAGCCTGGGCGTGAGTCTTTGATGAAAGCATGGGAAAATGGGAAGGACGTGGAAGGACACATGAATAATGATAGTTAATGATAATCAATAATGATGATAAGCCATAATTAACTATCATGAACGATTAATTATGATAATTATCAGAATTATCATCAGGATTAATGTACATAATTCATGTAATTCTGATCATTAATGATTATGATGCACATGATAATGAAAACATTGGGATGAAAATTAATGATAATCGATAATAATTAATGATAATTAATGATAATTAACTGCGTCAATTGGGGGATCTATCTCATGAACATACCGGAATGCCATAAAAAATCCTTCAACATGATTAGCGAACTGTTTGGATGATAAATGGGAAAGGAATCATGTTGATCCTTTTCACGGAGGCGCCTTTGATTCCAAAGCACATACCCAAAGAAATACCCAAAGAACCAGCTGAACAGTTGATATTAATTGAGAATGCATGCTGTGCAGTGCATGACTTATAACCTGTATCTAAGGGGAACCGCCCTAGAAGCTTCGACTAATCCGAGCCTGGAGGTGCCAGGACATCGTGACATCGTGACATCGTGACTCTCCATGTCTTTTTTAGTGGAGTATTCCCATCTTGGGCTTGGAAACAAACATGATAGCATCCTATAATTCTATAGCATCCTATTACAGAGCCAAGGATATCTATTTGAAAGATATCCTTAAGGGACATACTTTAGGAGCAAAAAATGGAGCCACAAAAAACCTCTCAGCGAGGGGCTCGCGGAGGCGCCCTCATCCAGGAAATCAAAGCCTTGCAGAGTCTTCCAATCCCTGACCTCTGCCATGGTCACCTGAAAAACGCCCAGGTTGAAATTGTCCATGGCACGGCATGGTGAAAGAAAGGGGCACAAGAAAAAAAGAGGATCCATGAGAAACAGTTGTTCCTCGGTTGGGGTAAACAGATATATATCAACTGTTTTGCAAACCTAGATTTGCAAAAAATACATGACAAACACTTGTTCCTCGCCATTCTGCTGTCAGAGTAGCCGCACAAGTAAGGTGATGCTCGTGTTGCAAAGTCTGACCCAGAAAGTAGGACTATGAACAGCATCATGCAATATCTGGGTCTTGATGAAGGAACCAACTTTAACATTTGAAGCCACCCTTCACCATCAACCTCTTTGGCATCATCTGCAACCAGGAGACACTTTCAGAGAACACCTGAAGACCAGCGTGCAGCTGTTGGAATGAATACAAATCCCTGGCGGCCCTGGCAGTTGTGTATCCTATATAAGGGGCTGGGAAAAAAAGCAAACCAAAACAGAATAGTTTATATTATGTCACACACACACACACATATATATATATATATAATATAATATTATAAATCAAGTTCCGCGAATTCAGAATACAGCCCGGCAAATGCGGATACGTCACCCCCAATGGGCAACTGCAGGGGTTCCAAGGTTTGCTGAAGTGGCAGGTGCAACTGGCTGCCAGAACTATTAGTGACAATGACACTTACAAGCTGCCAAAAAAAATATCGAACCCAAGCGGTCTGGCGTATGTGTTCAGCACATGACAGCACGGTTCCCCGGGCCTTTTGGAACAACTTTGGTAAATCCTGAGCTGCTCTGGTCGTGATTTCGTGAGGCATTCACTGGGAACATACGCCCAGCCGCCCGAATTCTAGCAGCCACCAGCCGTCTGTTGGGAGCGGAAAAAAATCTCCGAAGATCGAAATGAAGCCATCAGCAATAGCGAAATGAAAGCACCTCTTACCCTCTGGTAAATTAACATAGACCCTGGCAGATAGGGGTTGGAAGATTAGTTTCCATTAAAAATTGGTGATTTTCAGGGTCTATGTTAATTTACCAGAGGGTAATGTTTCAAATCTTCGCAAAACCAGTGGATTGTCCCTTTTTTTGGGTAAATTTCCTCTGCCAAGGTTCCATCAAAGCGTCTCCCAAATGGCCTGTCACCCCACAACCATTCACCTTGGCGCGAGACTGGGCAGGGCTGGGCGGCGAGGAACTGAATGGGAAAGGAAACCCAGCTGTTGATATCTGTTGATGTTGGTGCCGTGAAGATTAAAATTAATCAAAATGATTATGAACTACCACCATTTCCTGGTTGGTGGTTTCAACCCCTCTGAAAAATATTAGTCAATGGGAAGGATTATCCCATATATTATGGAAAATAAAAAATGTTCCAAACCACCAACCAGTTTCACATATTCAACCGCCTGCCAGCCGCTCCGATGTTAATGTCGGGCAGTCTTTTCCATTTTTCTTCATGCCAGAAGTAAAGTCCAAGTTTCTGAGGAAAAACCATTGGCCAAGGCACACAAGCCTCGACTTCTGCGACATAGCTGGAAATTTGAGCCTTCACATGTGCAATGATCGACCTCCCGGCTTGATATGTTGGTGGGGATTTTACACCACCGAACTCATCAGAACTCCATTTACAAGCAGCCACCACTGATGTTGAAATGCGATCAGCCTCTGAGAATTCAGGCTTTCAGGATCCAGCTTGACGCCCCAGTGTTTGACCAAAAACAATCAAAAACAAACCAATTTTAATTCGTTGGATTGGTTTAAGGGAAAATCTTAACCGGAAACCATGGTTTTTACCATCAAATATAGGGCTTTCCTGTAAATTTTCCCATCATCCAATTCTATGATAAATTGGTGTCCCTTCACCGTTTGATACATTGACATTCGCTTAGGTGTGTGATGTGTGTACGTTCCCAAGGTGTGACACTGAATTCTTGGTCCGAGCACTGCCACCCCAAACCGCTCCTTTGAGAAGTGCCGCGTCCCGTATTTCTCACCTGAAGGGTCCGGTATGGGACATGGGGTATGGAATCTCACCAAGGGCGCAAACATGCTGACAGGCAACAACTGCAATAGCCATGCTTGATTCATTCACTCATGCAGGATTGCCAGCTGCAATATCTGATTGTCCGTGATAGTCTTCAATCAGGACCTCTCTGTTGACATCACTTGAACCGACTGCATGTCTTGATTGCTCAGTAATATGAAACCCTGATATTATGCCCGTTGTTTGGTGGCTTAGCATCCCTCTCAGCACGCTTGATACGACGTATCCCATTGTTTGAAACCTAAGCCCTCGATGTCATAGATCCCATCATCTTCAGCCCCCAGATTCTTTTGCTCAAATCCAACCAATAAGCACCCCCAAATGTTTTGTTTTGTTGTTCGCCTGTAGCCATAGAGAAACCAGTCATGCCATATCCTCCGCACAACCGCGGTGTGGAAGGCCGAAGGAAGGGGAGAGGGAATGGACCAACCAACCACCAAACTTAGGAATTCCACGTGAAATTGTGGATTCTACTTGGGGATTTGCATTCCCAAACAACATGTTTTAAATTGTTTCAACGCTATTTCATCAACAACAGGGATGCACGTGAATGCTGGCATTCAGGATGTGGTGCTCATAAAACAAACGTGGGGTAATCATGGGGAATACACTACCAAAAACTGGGGGTTTCAGATACAACAGGTGTGGGACCCACCACAAAACATAGGCATTTGAGCAGATTCCAGGTCGAAGCCAGACCCAAAAAAAGTCTATACCTAATTCGTCATTAACCAACGTCCAAAATGACTACCATCTAGTTATGACTAACATAGCCATGGAAAATGGCCCATTTATAGATGGTTTACCTATGAAAAATGGTGATTTTCTATGGCTATGTTAAATAACCAAATGGTAATTACAAAATAATTAATGAAATACTTGCTAACGAACTTTCAACATGATTGATTATGATCCACCAAAAAGATCAGAATCAATCCACTTACCAGTAGAATAGATGCAATGTTGTGCCTTGAGTTAAGATGGACTTAGGGGCTTTTTAATAGGGTTTAGGGAAGTTAAGTTCAAGTTATGTTCAGTTTGGTTATAGGTTTCGTAAGTTAAGTTCTTTTTTTTTGCGTTATTTTTTTGCAGTGTAGTCCGCAAGTTGTCATGTGATTCTGGCAAGCTCCGTTTTTCCTGCTGCATGTCGTTTTCTTAGCTTTGATCTCAAAAAACATCGGTTTCCAGGCCAAGAAACAGCTATCTTTGCTAACTGTTTTGTATCTTTTGTTTAATACATCGGCTATCTGATGTTAATCTCCCTATCTATAGATATAAGTTTAAAATGACTTATGCAAAATACCAACATTTATATATATATATACTTAAGCCATGTTGTAAAATACAACATATTTGCCATGATTTGCGTCTCAAGGCAGAAACTTGTACGAATGGATATTGATCCATTAGATCATGAACCTGCTTAACATCAATGGCCATTTCAGGATCCTAGATTGGTACCTACCATATATAAGGCCTATATAAGGCCTGTGTAAGGGAATATCCCCACAAAATATAGCCTTATATGGTACAGTACCTCCATTTTAGGATCCTGGATTTCCCATTGACTTAACATGTGCCCAGCTACGCGTGACGTCGCTGGTGGTGTTGCTGGACTTTTCCGCCAGGCCCAGGTCACCCAACTTCGACACGATGCGACCTCTGGGGAAGGTAACGTCGGTGAACCTATGCTTTAACCATGGTTAACCATGGTTAACTATGGGAAAAACTAGGGTGAAACTATAGTTAACCATGGTTAAAGGTGAACTATGGTGAACTATGGTGAACTATGGCAAAAACTCTGGTTCCACTATGGCTTAACTATGGTCAATTGAGCATATTTCACAACATTTCCCCAAAAAACAACCCAGCTTCGACACAAAGAAACCCTGATTGAGTATTTGATCTATGCTTTAGGGGTGGCATCCATGATGAGAGGGTACTTAATATTCCAATTGTTATTCCATTATTGCTGCTTGTATCCCAATGATGGTTGATTGCTTATCCCAGCCTCAAAAATACAACAACCCTCAGAAACCATGTTATTGTAGGGGATTTACACACATTTGGAACCATGAGATGGGGATATTTAACAGAGGGATTGGATTAGCATATTTGTTGGTTACAAGTATATATATATATATGTATGTATGTATGTATGCACCCCTTCACACACATACTATATATCTGGTTGGTGTTTTTAACCATCTTGAAAAATATTAGTCAATGGGAAGGATTATCCCATATATTATGGCAAAAACAATGTTCCAAACCACCAACCAAATATATATATATACATTATAACTATATATATATACACATATATGTGTGTAATATCCCCCCATTAAGTCACCATTACATCCCCTACTCTTCACCCAAACAAATGAAGAGAAACACTGGCTGAAACTGCCAAGCGCCAAGCCACGACCATCGCTGTGGAGGAAGATGTTCTCGGGCCTAGAGCTGTAGCTTGGCCAAGTCATGGACGATGTTGTTTGGGGCCCTTGGGGAATACAACTGTTGGATAGGCAAGAACATTTTTAAATAGCATGTATATATATATATGTATATATGTATGTATGTATGTATATATATATATGTGTATAGTAGTAACCTTAGTAACCTGACCTAACCGAACCATCCCAGATGAATTTTCAAGCCCATTTCACGCCATCACATGTCCCAGTAACCAGTGTTTCTTAAGGCAACCAAGTTTCACCCCCATTCCATACTATTACATTGAACATTAGGAAATCCAAAGGATCCAATGCTTGCATGTTCGTGCTTTCCGTGTTCCAGCGCTGAGCACAGGGATGCACAACCGTTTACTCCCATGGCAAATTTATTGTTCTTTGGGTATCCATCGCAACTAAATGGTCAGGATTCATGATTCTGGGATACAGAACTTTTTTAAATGTGTATATATATATATGTATGTGTATATATATATATATACATGTGTGTGCACATACTTTTGCAGTACGGTACATGATGGACATCAATGGACCAAGTCACTTCATGTCGTTGTGGGTGATCTCATTCGAATGCATGTAGGCCAAAGCTGTAGCCACCTCCTTCAACACGACCATCATCCTGAGAAATCTGAGAACATGACTCTGACAACGTGGGGGAGAAACGGAGGATCCAGGGAGTTCCATAAAATGGTAGCCACGTGTACTTGGTGGCTCATCCCACTAAGTAAGTGGGTTATAACTAAGTTCTAACCCCAGTTATAAGTGGATTAACCCTACTTATCCCATTTATAACTGGGGTTATAACCCACTTACTTAGTGGGATGAGCCACCAAGTAGGTATACAAACATGTGGCACTAGCTGAAACCGCTCGGAAACAAATCCCATTGCAATGGATCGGTTGTTTCCCTGTGGCAGAATGTACCTTTGTTCAAAGGGCCGTTCATGCATGATAGCACGGGAAATTCATCAGCACTCATAAAAACTAATAACGCATAATAAAGCCATAAACTTATGAGAATATGAAAGCAAACATCTCAGTCGGGTAAAACTCTTCCATATATATATATGTGTGTGTGCGGAATATTGCTGCCCAAGCATCCCTTGTGGGCTCAAAATCTCTTTGTCCAACCAGTTCTGAACGCTTCCGCAGTTCATCTGTTCGATAGTCATGCACCTGGCTGTCTGGTCCAAATATGGGAGAAACCGTGGTAGGTGATTTTAATCTGCGGCGGTAAACCCTTGGAGAATTTAGAAGTGACTGCAAACCTTCGAAGATTGGGGGTCGATTGCGTTTCTCGCATGTCCATAGATGTTTCCATTACTTTTCGGGTCGATCATGCCGACTTTGCGTCCATTTTGCATGTCAATGGGCACACCCTGGCCACGAAGGGTAGCGGAGGGCTAGGATGAATTAGCTTGATTGGACCCACCCACAGCCCAAGTATACCACCAAACCGGATGGGTTTTAAATGGTTTTAAAAGGCCAATGACTGTTGCATTGTTGCTTGCTTTTCTATGTGATGGAGTGTGATGGTGGAACATCCTTATCTAAGCGGCATGCCAAAAGGTATCCATTCACTGCACTCTCCATGGCCGTCCCCGCCGGCTGCCAGGAGACACGTAGTGCGTGGGGAAGCTCTTCCGCTGAATGTCGGACTTCAGCTTGCCTCATTAATGATCTGCACTCAGCAACACACCATCTACAGACCTGTTGCCAGCACATTGAAATATTTGAAATGGCCTACACTGGTGTCCAAGGTCCACATTTCCATCAGAATATTTAGGTACAAAACATATACTTACCAAGAATCTACCTTGTTTTCTGAAGCCATTATTTCCAACATTCTACTTACTGTGATCATCTGCTATATATCTACTTATCGATGTACTCTATCCATACGTCCTACTCCATACATCCTACTCCAAGTGACACATATGATATCATTCCCAACAGCCACCGCCGCCCCCAAGCCGCACCAAGCCTTCTCTATAACCTTCTTGCAGCCGGTTTTTGAAGGTCTGGTTCTCGTCACCGTAGAGGTAAACGTTGAGGTACTCCACCTCAGGGCTGTCCCATGTGACTCTGCCGAATTCTGCAGCATAATCCACCACCCATGCCGCCCATGCCCTCAGTTCGGCGCAATGTTCCGATGTCCTCTGCCCATCCTCAGGACGTCAACACAGCTGCACCGGAGATGGTGAGAGCCGGAGAGCAATTCTCAAATCGAATCTGGAGGTCATCGGAAGGATATCATGGATTACGTTCCTGGTTGCTGTTGAAGGGAATACAGCTTTGAAGGGCTGAAAGCTCTCATCAAAGAAGTTGGCAGGACTGAAATGTCATGGAAGGAAAGGACTCACTGCGACTGAGAGAAAATCAGTGATGGAACATTCCAGGCACAACGAACCCACTTCCCAGCCAATCCCTACGTATTTGAAACATGCTAATCCTATATGAATGTTTGGCCTTTTTTTTGCTTGAAGATAATTGAAACCTGCGTGCTTGCACGTGGATTAGCCAAAATAAATGTCGTATGCCCCAAAACCACTGATTATAGTTATCAAATTCTGCATGAACAAAATGTCATGGCGCCAATGTTAGGTACCCTACCTTTATCAAAGTTATCTTCAACGGGTTAATTATTTCGTGAACTTCTTATGTCTATTGAGTCTATTGCAAACGGGTCACACGATGGTACTCATCCAAGATCCGGAAAACTGGGGGTCTGCCGGTCTGCCCCATGTTCGCTGCACCATTGCCGGCGAGTGTCTTGCTGCCATAGACCCACTCTTTGGCCGTGACGTCTGCATGATGGACATCGCTGAGTTTCAAGACTGCCTGCAGCAGGGTGCTACGGATGCGGCATGGCATAATTTTTGAAGTGTTTCATCACTCACTTTCAATGTAATTGGTGGACGAAGATCCTCTGAAGATGTTGGCAATGATTGGTATATATATATATATTGAACTCATCATTTGGAACAAAAAATATCAAGTGGGTCAAGTCACAACATGCAGCCACTCTAACAACATTCCAGTCCGGTACGCTTGCGTGCCGAGCCTGACCACTGCCACGGCGTCGTGGTGCCATCATCACCCAGCCCCACTTGCCGTTGCCCAGCCAGGAGCCTATCAACGCATGTTGCGTGGAAGGGCCTGTTATGAAGGATATGCTATATATGTTAAGAAGGATATGTTAAAGGTACAGAGCCACACAAACACAAACACACACATGCATATGTTATATGTACATATATATATATATATGTGTATTATATATATATAAATGTACTATATACATACCCATACACCGGTACTGATACACACGGATATAAACATGTTTGTCCTATACATGTAGTGGGTAACTAAACAAACATGTTGTGAGATCTTGGATTTGTACATGTAACAGGGGTAAATCTTCATTCTATGTGTACCCTCTGGTGAACTAATATAACTATGGAAAATCACCATGTTTAATGGGAAAACTCACTATAAATGGTCATTTTCAATAGCTATGTTAAATTACCAGAGGGTAATGATGTTCAATTAGTTATCTGCTCCCAACCGGACATCTACAGTACACGGATGTGATATCACCAACCAACAACAGACTCAACAAGGGTGATCTCTGCTTCAAAGTGTTTCAGGCCCCACCCCCGCATGTAGATAGGCAATTTACAACAGCCCTACCCAACTTTCTCCACTTTCTCTTTGGCTTGGTCAAATCCCGCTGCTTCTACCCCTATGATCCCTATGTAGATACATCATGATATGCCATGATAAACATATACAAATTACAATGTATATATATATATATATATGTAGATATATATGTATATTCATGTATATATGTATATATATGTATATGTATATATATGTATATATATATATATATATATATATTTGTACAACATTGACTTGGGCTTTCCAGTTGGGTCCTTCCATAAAATTCGCTGGACCTCTTCTGAGGTCGTATTCCTCCTCCAGGCTGGACGCACCTGATTTCTATGGCGAAGATCAATCATTGATCAAGAGCAATTACTCTCTGGCAAACAAACATAGCTATTGACAATGGCCATAGAAATAGTGGATTTACCCATTAAAAACGGTGATTTTCCATAGTATCATAGTTATGTTAGTTTACCAGAGGGTAATATTGATGATTGATCATTGACAATCATTGGACTACAGTAACTACATTTTTAAAAGATTTGACTTGATTGGACCTACTATCGGACTCTAAATCAATTCAAGCTACAGCTTTTTTTTAGACTCGCAGGAGTTGATTGTGAGGTTGATGATCCCAATGCAGGATCGCCCCTAGGGGCTCCAGCCCACAGAGGACTTGGTGGCACTTTCCCAGAAGCTGTTCATGGCTTCGAGCTCCTGGCAGGCTTCCACGCTAGGCGGCAGGAGCCCCGACATGTCGAACGTGACAATTGGATGCCGTTGGCAATGGTTGGCACCAATATGCACCAATACACTTTGTCCAAATAAATTTGCTATCACATATATGTCCAAATGTTTTGTAACAAATAGATGTCTCTGAATTGGAGGCTCATGTCCCAGTGATGGCTCACGGTGGAGCCCCATCACTGGCCACGTTGTGGCCAGCTCCTCATCATGGTTTTTTTCCGCATCTTCCGCAGCGTTGTTCGCGCCGAACATGCTATCCTAGGCCAACCAAAAAGCCCCAAAACATCCGGGTGGGTGGTTTCCACCAGGGAGGATGGAAAGCCAACAACTTGTTTGACCCAGTCGTTCCATGTCGTTTGAGAACTACCAAGCTACGTTGAAGCTGGAATATGCTGCGTCATCAGTCATCAGGGCCCCCCAATGAGCAACACTTGGTAGCTGTCAGGAGGTTCATGCTTGATTCTTGAAAGCAAGCCAATTTAATTAACCTTTCCTCATCTAGCTTATTATTGTATCATATTGTATCCACGTGCATCAATAGTTTCACCATGACAACATCATTTCTGTTGGTGTTCTGCTCTCCCTTGGCCCCATTAAAGATTCCACAGCTGAGACTCTCCCACTTCCAGCAGTTGGTTCCGAGCCTGCTTTCCTTGGTGCCGGGCATGCCGTTTCGGATCCTTCTTGAGGTGGCAACAAATGGCTGGGCAACGTCCAAACCAAATAGCAGGCCACCTTGGCATCCTATATCCGAGGCTGACCCTCCCCTTTGATCAAAATACAACTTCCGTCCACCAGCTTTTGACCATCATTTATGTAGCCTTTTCCCCGTGCTTTGTTGAATTGTTTAGGATCAAGATAGTGATAGATAATGGATTGATAATGGCATTTCAATGCACGGACCCAAAAAGTGGAACTCAGAGCCACACCCAACCTCCAACCAAGGTCTACCGCTCCATTTTTTCCGTCGCAGAAGGGACCTGTTCAGCTGAGGCCGTGGATTGCACCAGATTTCGAGGAATGAACCCATTCATGGCCACACAAACCAGCCCAGTAGCCGCAGGATTGCCTCAGCGTGCTCTGCACCATGAAAGAAAGATGGATAACTTTTTGGAGAAGTGCAATTGAAATGGAATATGTGGCCCCAACCCCCCCAAAAAAAACATCTTTGCTGCAGCGCCTTTGGTTGCAGGATAATTTTCACCTCAACCGACCCGTTAAACACGCTCCCCAGATTGTCTGGTCCAAAACAAAGGAACGTAAAGGGACCAGGCAACCATCAGCTGAGGTTTCACCTCAGGTCGTCCGAGCTCTTGCACGATCTCATGTGCTCGCTCCCGGCGGTGTAAGCGTCGGGTGGCGCGGCGCCAAAGCGAAACCAAGAGACTGAGACTGTAGGAACCTGGGTCTGAACCCAAGGAACTCTCTCCAAAAATGGCATGTCAAATGCCATCAAATACCTTTATAAACAAAACAACAAATGGTGTGGAATTCAGGGAATCTCCTACCCGGGGCCTGAGATGGCAACTCCGAGCGGCTCATTCTGCCCACTTGCTGCCTCAGTGTCGAGATGTGTCGAGGGAAGCCCGGATGAAGAGTGCTGCCTGGATTGAGACTGCCCAAGCAAAATCCATCTGACACCAAGCAATATCCATCTGACACACGCACACACACATATCCAAAGATGCGAAAGCATTGGATGAAAACCAACTATACAACATATTCAGCGGGCTCTCCTTAACATGCCAAAAGATCCGAAAGATTCGCTTCCCCATTAAAGAATCTCATCCAAACCTCTACTTAAAAAGCCCGTGTTCAGGCCCCCCAGCCACCAGGGCCACCCCAGGCCCAAGCATTGCAGTCCGGAGTGCGCGACCTTGGTAGATTGGCGCATCCGCTGCAGTTCCCAGTCCTGAACGTCCAGCGCATGGCGCCTGGAAATGTCCTCCGGCAACTGCAGTGGCAGGTAGCCAGCACCCGTGGTGAAAAGAAAGTCCTGAGGGGAGAAATGAAGTCAGGGTGGAGGGTATAGGGTTCCAAGAATCTGATGTGTTACCCTCTGGTAAACTAACATAACTATGGAAAATCACCATGTTTAATGGGAAATTCCACTATAAATGGTCATTTTCAATAGCTATCTTAAATTACCAGAGGGTATCTCCTTCTTGACCCAGAAGAAATACAAAGATTGCACGCTTTTGTGTTGGACTGCTGTGGAGCAGGGGCATCGCGGCGAATTTGGGTATTTCATCAACCAGCAATCCCCTACCAAAAATGTCACATAAAGATGGAAAACATTCCAAATTGCTTCTGACAGTATGTGGAGATATTTGCCGCGGATTCAAACTTGAGCATTTGGAAGAAATGCCAGAACCCGCAGTGCTAAGCAAACAGAAGGGCTCCAAGTCAGTGCGAAAGCGAATGGCCTGGCAGTGGGCTGCTGACATTACAAGAGCTGAACCCCCCACTTGGGATTCATCACTACCTCCCATTCTTGTATGCTGGGGATGCTATTTATCCTTCATCCCAAATTCGACCAAAATGGGGTGCAAAAATCATCAAAAATCCCTGAGAGGATCATGGTAATTGCCAACTGCACTCATCATTGAAGATATTGAATTGATATGAATTGATGAGCCTTTTGTCTCCACATCTCCATGCAGCATGCGGCAGGACGTTTTTTTAGCACTTCAGCATCGAGAAAACATGAAAACATCCGGTACATTTAGGAATGGTAAGTCCCACAGTCCTACTACCAACATGACATCACAAAACGGCCCACTTTGCGTGCCGAGCAGCTGCTAACAAATCAACAAAGCAGGTCCATCCTTCGCAGAAGCGTCGCTCATCCAGTGGCAAAGGCTCCAGGAGCGCTTGATACAACGGACGTGCTGCGTGCAGGGAACTCATGTGACAAGTCCAAACGTGGGCACGGAGCTTGTCATGCTCTTCCTCATGCAAAATATGCAAACTCAACTCCCATATACATCAATATAATATCAATATAATATCAATATAATATCAATTATACATTATTATACATTATTATACATTATTATACATTATTATACATTATTATACATTATTATACATAATTATACTACAATAATTAGCACATGATTATCACATGACACATTTGTGGCTTGAAGCTGGGACACTGGGATGGAGCGAGGAGGGCCACATGTCCATGCGCCAAATGCTGGCCACCAGCAATGGGGGTCAAGCATGCGAATTAGGAGTAGAAAAAAACATAAGAAAACTTTGGACTTTGGAACCAAATAGTCAGGTAATGTCTTTAAAATTTGTTTTCTTTAAAGCACATGATCCAATTACATTCTCAAGTCGTTTTGGAACCCTTTTGCCAAACCAGATTCAATTAACAACATATAGATAGATATAGCAAGATGCCAACACTGTGAGCCCACGCCCACAAGGAGATCCCCCAGCTACGCTACTGAGTAACTTCGCCGATTCCAAGCTGCTGTGGTCAAGGGCTCTGGCTCCTTTGCTCGTGACTGCAAAGATCTCCAGAAACGAACCCATTCTGCTCGGGCGGCTGCAAACTCCTTTCGCTCGGCTTCCTCAAAATCCTGGGAGAATCGATCCAGTGGCAACCGATGATCATCGATAGGTTTCCCTCCGATTGGATAAATCCGGATCCAATTTTTGGGCCCTCTGACGCCAGGAAAGGCATGGAAAAGTCACTTAGAACAGTATCATGATCTATCCATTTTGATCATTTTGGGCTGTCTCAGTACTTCGCTTGCAACCCATATCACTCTTAAACAGCTCAATGTTAATTACTTATATCTGCTGCATATATCTGCTACATAATCTCACCACCATTCACTACCCCACTTCAGCCCAAGGTCAACGCTTTCTACCTCCTTAGTGGACACAAGGCCAGCATCTAGAGCGGCAGCCAAAGGAACCACACCTGAGCGCCCCAGAAGGCAATTTCTGGATCATCATCATCATCATCATCATCATCATCATCATCATCATCTTAAAATCACAACAATATTATATATATTATATATTATATATATTATATATATATATATTATATATATTATATATATTATATATAATATATATTATATATATTATATATATAGTAACTATAGCAACTTCCCCCCCAAAATGGATAGAACAGTCATTTGCCATGATTTGTTTAATGGATTTTACATGATTTTACTCATCCGCATCTTTCCTTTCCCCGGGGTGCCATTAAGTCATATGTCAAAATATGTCCACATAAATAGTATGTCAACCCACCAAGCGGCATAAGGAGTAGTTCATCGCCCCAAACCAACTGTCGCTGCTGATCCGTCCGTTGGCATCCCCCAGGCGTCCCGTCCGCCATTGCCAGTCCAGCTGAGCGCTGTAACCTGAGTCTTGACGTCTCTAGGGGGAGAATGTGGGGTATATATCCCCCTATGTGAGACGTCTACTGCATTTTGTTATAAGTAGATGTCATAATAGACCTACAATAAAATTAATTATGCATTAATAGGTGTATACCCGATAATGAACCCCAATTGGAGTGATTTTTTTCCCCACCTGCCAGGTGAGGGTTGTTAGATTTTATGTCAGTTGCCTGCTCCTCCTCTCCTCTCCTCTCCTCTCCTCTCCTCATCTCCTCTCCTCCTCCTCGTCGTCCTCCTCGTCGTCCTCCTCGTCGTCCTCCTCGTCCAACTGCGACCCGCAATCCACAGTGTTCTCTGTCGGACCTCAACCACGACCATCCACGCCCAGTGTGCCCTGCCGGACCTCAACCACGACCATCCACGCCCAGTGTTCCCTGCCGGACCTCAACCGCGAGTATCCGGGCCCAGTGTTCCCTGCCGGACCTGAACCACGACCATCCACGCCTAGTGTTCCCTGCCGGACCTCAACCGCGAGGATCCATGCCAACTGTTCCCTGCCGGACCTCAACCGCGAGTATCCACGCCAAGTGTTCCCCGCCGGACCTCATGTAGGAAGATATGGGACAAAGAATGTGCAGAAGAAAGTTGGAAAGAATGTCAGAAGATATGCCAGATAGAATGCCAGATAGAATGCCAGATAGAATGCCAGAAGATATGTCAGAATATATGCCAGAAGATATGCCAGATAGAATGCCAGAAGATATGTCAGATAGAATGCCAGAAGATATGCCAGATAGAATGCATCAGATTTGCCAGATAGAATGCCAGAAGATATGCCAGAAGATACTTGCATCCACTTAAGCGTATTACGGTATTACAAAAAAAAATGGGGCTTTGGAGATATTTTCTCGTTTTGGTTTTTCAAAATTAAGTTATTTTCAGAACTCGTCGCTTTGTATTTTCAGACTTTGTTACAAAAACCTTCATGACTTTTAAAACCATGCCACATGCGTTCTACTAGAATTCTCAGCTCAATTTTCCTTAGTTGTGGTATATGACACATTTTTCTTCTGACACACTTATTGTGGGACAGCTTTTCTGTTCTCTGCCTGGCGACGTCCGCAGAAGGAAATTTCTCGTATAGACGCCCGGCTAGATATTTTAACAAGTGTCATGACTATTTTCTTTTCTCGTTTTCTTTTGGCTCAATGGTTAAGATGCGCCGCTCCATTGTGGCTGTTTCGGCCGCGGTACTGGCTTGGCTCGGCCATTTTAGTGGCTGCTTCGGCCACGGTAGCAATGTCAAGCTTGGAAACCGGGGCCAAATTCAGATGGCGTAGTTCGGGCAAAAAATGGTGTAACATGTTCCTCGTCTCAGATGGCCAGCCAGAGCTAGGGTCATGGTTGGATGTGAAGCAGCAACCTTGGGGTGTTGGTTGTAAAGTGTGCCAGGAAACTGGGGTTTCCAATCCTTTCGCTTCTTATTCAATGACCAAGAAGGGCCAACTGCAGAACTGCAATTTGATGAAGCACCATAAAAGCAAGGCGCGCAAGGCAGCGGTGAAGGAATGGTTGAAGGAAGGGGGCTGTGTTGGTCCTAGTCCCGATGCAGCCCTGGCATTGAGTCAGTTTCAAGAGCTGATGGAGTGCTTTGGCGAGAAAAGATCATTGACGCAAAAAGAGCTGCAAATGGCATGGTGTTTGGCAGAGGGGTTAAAAGCTTTGGACCAAACGTTCATTGCGAAATCTTCTCACATTTCTTTGATGCGGGATGAGCGGCATGGGCGGTTGGCCATACGATTCATGGCTGTGGCCCCAGACTTGACAACTCGAAGTGGCTTTTTAGGCCAAGCAAGGCAAGCTGGAACAGGAGCTGCCAATGTCTCCTTAGCCACATGGGCAGTCATGAAGCGTGCTTGCTCTAGATTTTATATGGCTCCTCTTAGTCAGAATCCTGGGCGTTTGAAGAAAAATCTTTTTAAACACCTGCGGTCAAGAGTTGTGGCACTCGCTGCTGATGCAGCAGCAGATGAAATGGCAAGCTGTGAAATATTAAGGTCAGCACACTTGAGTTTGAATACAGAAGACAATCAGCCAATGCTGCCAAACTTGAGGTCAGAAGTGGACAATCGATTGAGGGTTGGACACTGCTCAGGAGCCACCTGGGTATTTCAACTCACCCAAGCTGCTGCGGCCGAGGCTTGAGATTAAGGGCGTAGTCAGGCTGCTTCGGCCTGCTCGTTGCCAGGCTGCTTCGGCCTGCCCGAAACTTTTTTTGAAAAAAGTGGTTGCTTCAGGCTTCAGCCACAGAAGCTTGGCGGCTTCGGCCAAATCGCCTGGCTGTTTCGGCCAGCAAGGGTTTCGAGAAGACAGACTCTCTTAGAAAATAGTGGCTGCTGTGGCCTTCTTGGGACCAGGTTGTGGAAGAGACTTTGAAACCACCAAAGAGTATTTGAATCCAAAAAGGGGAAAATATGTAACATGTTTACTGTTTACTATTCAAAGGTCCTTTAACCTGGTAAGGGGGATATTTTCTTTTTTATGTAATAAGGGATTTTGACATATATTTAAAAATCATCTTAAGAATTACAGGGATGTCACCTCTTAAGACTATAACCTAACCTCCTACTAAGACTCTAATTCGGGGACGTCCCCTAACCTCCTAAGGGGTAATTCGGGGACGTCCCCTAACCTCCTAAGGGGTAATTCGGGGACATCCCTTAACCTCCTAAGACTCTAATTCGGGGACGTCCCCTAACCTCCTAAGGGGTAATTCGGGGACATCCCTTAACCTCCTAAGACTCTAATTCGGGGACGTCCCCTAACCTCCTAAGGGATATAATCAAAAACCCTATCCTATGGAGAGGGCGATTTGCCCTCTCCAACCGAAGGTCGGGGACGTCCCCTAGCTGTGTAAGGAGAGGACGAATAGAGGACGAATGTGTAATACTACTAAGTGTTTCGGTTTTACAAGCTGTTGTCCTCTGTTTGTCCTCTCCAACCGAGCATCGGGGACGTCCCCTACCTGTGTAAGGAGAGGACGAAATGACCTCTCCTTACACAGCATGTTTAACCAAAAACCTGCTGTGTAAGGAGAGGTCGTCACAGGTCGTCATGTTGCCTGAGCTTGGCTGTTTCGGCCAAGCTGGCTGCCTTGGGCCTTCGTCAGTGAGCTGTGTAAGAAGAGGGCTGTGAGAGGACTATTGAATAAAATTCCTTAGGGCAAAACAACCTTTTTCGAATAGTCCTCTCACAGCCCTCTCCTTACACACTTCGCTGCTGTCAGTCTAAGGAGAGAACTGTTAGTCCCCTCCTTAGAAGCCTCACTCAAGTCGTTTCTCGTTGTTTTCGGCTCACAAGCTTTTCCGTGTGTAAAAGCTGTTTCGGCTTAAACCGTGAAACGTTCCAGGCTGCCTCGGCCTGCAATCACAGGCTGTTTCGGCCTGGAATATAACCTCACAGACTGGTTCGGTCTTGGAGCCAGTTTGCTACCACAGTCCTATGAGCTCTGCGACGAGTCGATCCACGACTTTTCGCGAAGATCATTATCGATCTGACACCTCTGGACGGCCGCATGGCTTGGGCAGCCTTGCGAAATCGGGTATAGGGTATGTAGGAGTTGCCTTCAACCCAGAGCACCACCGGCTGCTTGCATTGCTTGAAAAAGAAATGACAAACCCTGAGTCCAGCTTGTTTTCGTCAGCTTACAGTGAAGCCGTCGGTGGCAGTGGGCAGGCACCTGTGAATCAGACCGCAAAACCAAAGGCAAAGGTAAAGGCAAAGGCCAAAGGCAAGGGAAAGGCCAAACCAAAGGCTAAGGCAAAAGCCAAAGCCAAGCAAACAAAGGATGAGCAGGAGGAAGGCGAAGAGGAAAACGACGAAGATGAAGAAGACGACGTCTGGAATCCTTTGGGAGACGACGACGATGACGACGAAGAGGACAATGGAGACAAGTGATGTGGCTGCCTCGGCCATAGACGAGACGACGTGGCTGCATCGGCCATACCACGGTTGCATCGGCCGTGTGGCTGCCTCGGCCATAGGCGACGATGTGGCTGCGACATAGGCACTTCGGACCTATAGGCAGTTTTGATTGTGCCTTCCATGCGGGATCGAAAAAAAAGCTGCTTTTAATTTCCCACAAACATGACAGGTTGAAAGGTAAAAGTGTCGACTCTCTTAGGGGGATGTCCTGTTGTCAGTCGGTTTGTCTCATGTTTGCTGTACATGTTCTGGAAACATAATCATTTGCGGTTTGCTCGCACATTTAGGCCTAGGCTTAAACTACATATGACTGCGTTGAAAGGTAAAAGTGTCGACTCTCTTAGGGGGATGTCCTGAGTCGGTTTGTCTCATGTTTGCTGTACATGTTCTGAAACATAATCATTTGCGGTTTCTCGCACATTTAGGCTCTAGGCTTAAACTACATATGACCATGCTGATGATGATGCCGCCGCCCGAACTTCCACGATGACGTGGCAACCCCAGTGTAGTCACTAAGCCTGATGCCAAAGTCATCCAAAGGGATCTTCTCAAAAGGTTCCATGTGGAAAAGCTGTACCAGAAGTACAGGCTGCTTCAGACCAGCACATGGCCATCGGAAAGCAAGCTTGCTTCCACTATGCGGATCGAAATTGTGAGAAGAAAAGGGGTTAAGTGGATGAATGAAAAAGAAAAAACAAAGTGATGAGAAGTAGCATTTTGACTGCATCGGCCAAGCTATGGCTGCTTCGGCCAAGCTATGGCTGCTTCGGCCAAGCTATGGCTGCTTCAGCACATGGCTGCTTCAGCCTATTCGAGTCTAATTCATATGATTTCAAAATCTATGGGAACCCATCTTTAATTCACCTGTTTGTGGCTTGCACAAACCAAACTTGCTGTAGATATTTGGAATCCTCGTTTGCCCAAGAGAAAAAATGCGTGGACCGATGATTGAAGCTATTTTCTTGTTGTTGGAAGACATGACATTGTCACTGCCGGCACACACATGCATTAAAATTTGAGCACACGCAATCTGATATTTCACCCATGGAGACATTAGCACTCCTTTTGGTTTATATGCTTCCTTCTCCTTCATTCCTTTTACAAACACTTTCTTAAAAGAAGCTGTCTACTCCACTTTTTTATTTTTATTTCTCGTTTCAGTAACTTTCTCGTGTAAGTAACTTTCTCGTGTAAGGGCAATTTTTTTTTGTAATACCGTAATGCCGCTAAGTGGATGCAAGGATATGTCAGATAGAATGCCAGAAGATATGCCAGATAGAACGCCAGAAGATTTGCCAGATAGAATGCCAGAGATATGTCAGAATATATGCCAGAACATATGCCAGAAGATATGCCAGGTAGAATGCCAGATAGAATGCCAGAAGATATGTCAGAAGATATGCCAGAAGATATGCCAGATAGAATGCCAGAAGATATGTCAGATAGAATGCCAGAAGATTTGCCAGTAAGAAAATCTATAAATGTCATGGTGGGGATCACACGAAGTAAAGTAATTGGTTTATTTAGATTATGAAAATCATATAGACATGGAAATCAGTTGTCTCCCTCCCAACACCTTGTGGCCTTGGATGCCTTGGATGCCTTGGATCAGGGGCCCACCGGGGTCCACAAAGCCATGCAGCCCCAAAAGAAGTGCCGCGTAGGCAGGCCATGGATCTGAGAAGGGCCGAAGATCTTGGAGATTGGCTCCAAAGCCATCAGCTTTGAGAATATGGCTTGTCCTGAAATGGCGACTGGACCCATGAAGATCATCAAGGAGAATGCGACTCCCCCAAGGGGCCCGTCAAGGCCCCTTTTGGCCAGAAAAACCTCCCTCTCTGACGATAGAAATCAGGCAGTGGAGTTGATGAAGACTGAAACGAAAGGTCCGAATGCCTTGGACACCTTACCTAGGCAGCAAAGCAAATTGCCATGCAAAGTTGAGCGACGACCCATGAAATCATCGGCGGCCAAAGGATGCTTGGGAACATCCTGGTGGTCACACAGGACATCACAGGACCCCCACTTAAGTCACTTGGAGAGATCCCAAGAAACAAACACCGTGGCATATCTTCACTCACGCAAGGCAACACAAAAACACTCCATTGGTTTTCTTGGGTTTGGATGCCTTCCGGACGTAGAGGGAAATCCTGATCCAGCACTTTTCATTTCGTTTCTAGTTCTTCAAGCGACAACCATACGATATCCCAACAACCCACTCTAAAATCACCTGCCAAGGAGTGGACCATTGCCATGATGACTGGCCGGTGGATTGAATCTGAATTCTTTCTATTACCGCTACGACACTTCAGTATTTGATTCAATAAGCATCGTTCTAGTGCATACTACCTGTGGTTTTTGTGCAAATAAAGAGCTGTGGCTTTGTGCAAAGAAAACATGCTCTTAATTTTCCGGTGGTTTATCCATTCTATCCCCATGTTCCCCTAACAACCCATACCCTCTGGTAAACGTTAACAAAAAACTATGGAAAGATCCACCATGCTATTCATGGGAAAATCCACTATAAATGGCCATTTTATCCATTTTCAATAGCTATTTTGACATAACCAGAGGGTAGTATCCCATGCTCTATGGGGATCTACGGGGCCCAGGATGGCCCAGGGCCTTCCAATACGCGCCCAGTGGACTTCGCCGGAAGTTCTCAGCTGTGAGCTGCCAACCACCAGCCCGCCAGGAGGACCAGTCGATGTCCTGTGATCGGTCGTCCTCACAAGAGAATTCATGGAAAGTTAAGATCAATGGCCATGTCAGGATCCCCACAAAATATGGCCTGAAATATGGTACTAACGTACCTCCATTTTAGGATCCTGGAATTTCCATTGATTAAGATCAAACAACAACATACAACAAGTATGTTTCAATCTTAGTGTTGTTTTGCAAATAAGTATCTAATAATCTGGCTGAATCCTCATATTCTAATCCCCTGCTTCTTGCTAACCCCTGTAATTAATACTTGAGAGCAGGCGGAGGCGGACGAAAGGTAGTGTAGTGGGAGAGGAGTGGTGTCAAAATGCTGCGCCCCTAAGATGATACACCAAAAACGTTTTTGCGCAGTCTAAGATGATTTTATCCAGAGCATGACTGCATGATACGGTGTCTTGTGCAGCGTGAAATGATGCACGAAAAGGGGTTTATTTAAAACCCCTTTTTAAGACCCCTTGAGCAACTGTTATTGAGGCTGAAGCATACCAATGCTGGACTACAGGGACATCTCCCTCATGGAAAGTGTGCCTCTAATGTGGGGGCCCGTGACCGCGTCACCCGTGGGAATTGAACCCATGACCATTTTCGGGGGCCCCCCCCCCCTTATAATTGATATCCAATACATAACGGCGAGAATTCCTTGAATTCCGTGGGCTGGCCCCCCAATACCCCCTAAGCTTGTGCTGAAGCACGGAGAACTCAGGTAGCTGACGCTACCTTTCGTGATAAATAATCTAGCTCTCTCCACCTGAGGTCACATGGTCACCTATGGTCACCCCTCTTCTTAAATACCCGCAAACGAAAACATGCTTTACTATTGGGTGTATTCATGAATTAGAGGCCCATTTGCAAAGGATAGTTGATGTTTGCGGAGATGTGATTTTATTACAGATTACATCAGATTACTTCCCAAAAAAGTGGTGAATTTCATGGATTTTCAGGGTCTTCGTTAATTGGGGAGATTGTGCCATTTTTGGAGGCCACATCCCCATCCTCCCCGCACCGCAGCTCCGCAGGCTGCGCCTGGGCCGCGGAAGCAGCGCAGCGCAGCAAGGGCAGCCTTCCACGCTGTACGCGAAGGAAGGAGCCTCGAAGCACGTGTGGTCAAGCCATGTTTGGCACACATCTTTTCATGTACAAAAGCAATTTATATTTATATAATGTATATATATATATATAACAATAATATGATTGATATACCTGCCAAACAAGACCTGTTTCTCTTGCCCTTGCTGGTTCCAGTCGTCCATTTCCCCAGTTTATAAAGAAGCCCATAATGATGCTGCATTTTATGGGGAAAGATGGGTAAAGCTTCAAAACTATGGAATGTAAATACATGTACTTACTATATATATATGCAACCCAATGAAACTGGCAAACTCACCAACTATCACAAAACTTTGCCGCATTTGCCCCAGCGGCGCAGCCCAAATTCCATCACGACCGCGGGGCGCCAGCGTCGCGCCATAGCGATGGATCGCATGGCCATGGCATCCCCAGCGGTTCAGCTGTCCCCGCCCAACAGAAAAGAAGAGCACTTCACACCATTAAAACAGCAAGGGTTTGATGGCTATAGCGGCTGGTTTTTTCTATCTGGTCATGTGATTTAAGATATTTTAAGATATTTTTAGATCATGCTTTTTCAAGGCACCGCTCGATCGATCAAAGAGGCTGGAAAGACATGGGGCTGGCACTCACCAACTCATGTAGTTCAGAAGTGCCGAAGTTCTCAATGTTCTCATCTTATTTCATCCCCTATATAAGACACATCTCTTCCCAAACATCTGAACTTGCCCAATCCCCCGCCAGCTTCGCCGTGCCGTTCTGCGACCCAGCGGCCCAGTTTGGCATAGCAAGACCGAGCAGCTGCCCTGACCAAGGGACCAGCTAAGTTGGTTGAAATAACTATGGTAACGTTCTAAACCAATACATCACCCCCAAAATCACTACAAATGGCTGGTAGCAATCATTCCTAAATGGTATAGGTTTATGGCAATCGGTTGCTCATATTATTGAACTGCTGGTTTTATGGTATGTCCCTATAGTTCATGGTGATAAAAACAAATATTTGGAAGCAACAAACATCAGATGGTAACGACCATTTCAACATGTATTCATGACGAAATCTTTCCCGCATCTCCAACACTACAATCTCGCACACAACCGAACACGACTGGGCTTCATCTCAACCAAGAGACCCAAAATGGCGGCCACATCGTTGAAACCACCGAGTAACCTCATAAGATGATAATTCAAAACATCTTCAAACTAGATCAAACTCACCTAACAAAAAAAAACACGCCATTCTTTTCTTTTCGCTCCTGTCTGGCACAGCTTTGCGATGCTTTGCGAGCTCGCATCTGCAAACATCTTTCAGAAAATGCCACATTTGGGGAAGCGTGGACACCTAAACAACTTTGGTGTTGCAGTGCCCAGTCTTACTTGCCAGGGCCCCAGACTGAGACAGTGAAAATTCATGTGAATACGTAGTGCTCATGTAGTGCTCCTGGGATTCCTGTGGATTCCCAGTTCCAAACATTACCATCTGATAAACTAACATAACTATGGAAAATCCCCATTTTTAATGGGAAAACTCACTATTTCTATGGCCATTTTCAATGGCTATGTTAGTTTACCAGGGGGTATGTCGCCTGAAATCGCGAATGGCTTGCTGCTCATCCTCCGTGAAACCATCAGCCTCTCTTTTCGGGGCCGAGCTTCGGGGGAAACATTTGGAGCTTTCGTGAAAGCGGCCCCTTTTGCATAAAAAAAGCCAGAAAAGGCCCCGCCACAGAAGAATTCATAATCATAAAGAATCATAAAGTCATCAGTCATAAAGTATTGTAAAGTACCAAATAAATCCAAATAACATAGTACATAGTATTAGAATGTATTAGATATATAGTAACCCATCAACTTTCGGTGTGTGCTCACCCTCGGCCCCTTAGCCCCAGGCCACGCTATACAACGAGGACACGGACAAGGCCTGCCATGGAAAGTCGCGCTGGGAGCATCCCAGTGGCAAATAAGCCTCACAGCCTATGTTCTGCATGTAATGTTACACTACGTATGTGATTAATTGTGATTATGATTATATGATTGTATATGTAAATATGTGTCAATAAATAAATTTATGCGTGTTCTATTTCATATGTATCATTTCCAGTATATCATACATATAAATAATCATTTGCAATATAGGATGGTTTGCAGTTTGCGACTGGACATGAACAGTTACAGTTGTGACTCTGAACAGTTGTGACTCGTGACACTTTATCCGTAGTTCAAACCAGTAAGGCAACAATTGCACGCCATAGAGTCATAGAGAATGCAAGATCAATAGTTCAAAACATGCTCAAAGAAGTGGTTGTGAAGCACCTTCCGCAAGCAAACTCAAGAGCAATTGCCGGCGACTCCCCAATAATCCAACAATCAATGGTCAGCTGCAGTCAGCTGCAGTCAGCTGCTGTTTCACCACAGTTGACCTAGCTCTCGCCAGTTGGTTCACCCCCTGCATATCATGGGCTTCTGATGGCCTATTGTCAGTCATAAGTACCAGAATATATCATAATTACCCTCATATCATAATACAGTATATTGTTCAGTCATTGGTATAATTGTACATAAGATTGGACATAATTACATATAATTACATATAATAAAATTACATAATTATACATAATTAGATGTAATTATCATACTTATAGATATATCATATACTTATTAAGGATATCTGACGATATTATAATAGTTGTCCCAATTATCTCAATATCATATAATTACATGGGTAAATAATGCTATATTCATTGGATTGGTTTAAGGGAAAATCTACAGGAAACCATGGATTTCCCCATTAAATATGGGGCTTAAACCAGCAAATTTTCCCTTAAACCAATCCATTGATATATATATACATATATATTTAACTATAATACATATTACCCTCTGGTAAACTAACATAACTATGGAACATCACCATTTTTAATGGGAAAACTCACTATTTCTATGGCCATTTTCAATAGCTATGTAACAAATTACCAGAGGGTATAATCCCAATTCCTGGGAGCCCCTCAGCCTGCATCACCTTGGCTGAGGGATCCGGATGTAGGGCGCTCAAGGCCACCAGGCAATCTGGCCGGATCATGGCGCCTGGGCTTTCTCGACACATTTTAGGAACTTCGTTTACCCTCTGGTAATTTGTTACATAGCCATAGAAAATGGCCCATAGAAATAGATGGTTTACCTATTAATAGCATGGGGATTTTCCATGGCTATGTAACAAATAACCAAATGGTATTAATTAAGAAAATGATAAAAACATCAGGAATTGGTAAAAACTGATTAAACATAAACATAATAAGTTTCGTAAATGCTAAAACAGTGATGAATCATTAGGTATACTGTTCATACTCAACAAAGACGTTGACATACATTGACAATAAGGAATTAAACACGTTGAAAAACCACGCTCCACCTCAACACCCACGGCCTGATTTCACAATACTCGATGTTTCCACAAGCCCTGCACTCACCGATGCATCTGTGGAAAAACGTGGGGCCGGTGCTTGCGGTCAACTGTGGCTTGGCTTAGCTGAAAGGAAAAACATGGGAAAAACCGATCTTTCTGCTGTTCTCTTGTTGTTTGCCGGTTTTGCCGCCTGTTCCACCCAAAAAGAAATACCCTAGCAATGAGCAGTAGGTTTACAGAATCTGTTGTCCTCTTGTGGTTCCTTTAGCCTTGGCCAGTTGCCAAATCTCCCAGTCACATCAATTAAAGTGAAGCTGATCGGCTGCGGCCCGAGCAATTGATGGTAGGATTGGTAGGCAGCCGGTTGAGCCATGTTGAGCCACTCATCAATTCAGGGTCATCATCCTTGGAAGAACCAACGGAACTGGTGGTGATATATGGCCTGTTGCTGCCGAGAGTTTCCCAAAGCGCCAATCTGTGCAAGCGCCTCCTCATGGAAATTCGCGCACAAAGGGGTTCACAGCGCCAATGACAATACCCTTGGCTCTTATAGAATTTGTGTAGGCAGCAATTCTGCAAGGGATACTCTTGGACTCATATGGAGTTCACCATCCCCATATGCTTCATGTATATCATATATTGACAGTTCGCCCATGTTCGGGGTAAGTCCAGACATGGGTGTGTCTGAAAATTGAATGGTTCATCAAGATCTTGCATGATTTTCAATATAAACATATAGCCAGCTGGAGGTACACCCCATGTTCAGACACCTTGACACACCCACAGCATCTGGGATCCAGTTGTGGCGTCTCTGGGCTTCCGCCACCAGTGACGGTTGTTTTTCCCTTCAAACGGTGGCAAAATCCAGCTCCGCACATCTCTGGCCTTGGCTCAGCATCCACAAATGGCACGTCTTTTGGGATATGTTCACAGCGAAAGATGGCCGGGTCGGGCTACACCTTGCCATTGACGAGTGCAAAAAGTGCTAATCCCTTCCCAAAATGAAATAGCTCGCCTCAGAAATCATGCTGTATAGTAGGGGGTGACATTGATGACATCACATATTTGGGGCCACAGAAATGACGTGTTTCCGATATTGTCTGGAGTACCATCCCAAAACAGCTGCTTTGATGGGTCCATGCACTAGTTGGCTGTGCCCCAAATGACAACTGGTCATCCTGAAGTCACATTGCTATGAGGTCGAGCTCAAATGATTTCACCACCACTGCATGAGTCATCAGGCATCGGGGACAAAATCACCATGAGATTGTCTTTTATGGGTTGAGTTAAAGCCATGCCCAAATGGTAGGTTGATGTAGGTTGTTTTTATTGTTGGACTTACCACATGTTTAATTAATCATTATTACATAACCATTAAATATTCACCGTTCATGATTGTCATTATAACCATTATTTCACAATTAATCATTGGCAAACCATTGTGGTTTATAGCATCATTGACCATTATACCACAATTATTATCCACCCTTGTTTCACCATGTTTTTCACCATTTGTTCCACCATTACTTACTGGGCTGAACAAACATCCCCCCGTGGCACCTGAACCACTTCTGCTGCCACCTCTTGGTACTGCTGGGTCTCTGCCGTGGGCCTCGGTGGCTAAGGAACATCCCCGAGTCTCTCTTCGTCAATTACCACAAAAAATGTGAGATAAATATATGATACAATATCAATGATATAGCATATGATGCTGTAATTTATGTTGTATGTATATATTTATATATGTGATAATGATGATGATCATGATGATCATGATGATGATGATGATGATTATTATTATTATTGTAGAATATGATAATATGATGAAAATATGGTGAAAATATGATGATAATATGACTCTGGTAGCTCATGTGCTATGCCCAGTTGTTGGGGTGGCACCTCAAACAGCGCAGCGCTCTTCTGACGGACACGAGTCCAAAGTCTTCGATGCACCAACGTGTTGGAAAGAGGCCAGAAGCAAATGCCAACCCCATTGGTATTTCTTTAGAACCAAGTGTTAATGGATTGGCTAAAGGGAAAATCCACAGGAAACCATGGTTTTTACCATCAAATATAGGGCTTTCCTGTAAATTTTCCCATCATCCAATTCTATGAAGAATGTCATTTCGAAAGAGTCCCCCTACTAACCATGATCTTCAGCGACGTGGTGAGTTTGCTAGCTCACCAAGAACCATGGAAGCCATAATTAGTCAATGGATATCCGGCAAACCAAACCAGAGTCTTCCAACGAAGAAACTATGAATATGATCCAACTTCTCAATCAAAGTTAAAAAAAAAGAAATCTGAGAATATCATGCTGAGAATCACTGAAGGCTAGGGCCACTTGAGACTGGTCTCTTTACGACTTACGAGTCAAATAACGTGCATTGGGGTTCACGGCCATGGATTCCAGGATTTTTGGTGCACACCACTACCTTGAATTGTTACAATGTGCCATGGCTTGAACCCAGTCCCTGGGTATGTCTCAAGATTGTCTCCAAAACATGGCAGATGTCAAGTGGCACGAGGCACACTCCGGGGACTTAAACGATTTGGATTTCATGCACTTCCGGTAGTTCCTTTGGACGCAACCGATTTTCATCATTAATCACACAGCAACGTACAGCTTCAACCTGGCAGGTGCATGTCGCAGGAAGGTGACCAGTGAGCTTTCCAAGACAGAAAAGGAAGTATCAGCTACCAACGTGCCACAACTGGTAGAATTTGGTGCAAACATGTGCAAACCACAGTCCGGCATTGAAGGAATGTATCGATGGGGCATTCTTAAGTTGACCTTGGAATGCTCTAGTATCCAAACACACGGGTTTGTTGAGTGAGACAATGCTGGCGTTCAAGAACAACTGCGGTTGGTAAGGTCAGGTTGGCAACACAACATCCCCTCGGAAGCTGTCATTGCGATGGAGACATATGGAAACCTATGTTCGTCACTATTGACTCTCTCTCCATCGCCCTCTCCGAGCGTTCAGTCACAGACTGAAGGCCACTGTATACTATTGTGATCTATCGTGTCTTTATTTTTTTGGTTTCCAATTGCTTTGATTATCATAATTACTATAGATATCGTATACATCAATGGGAATTTCAGGATCCTAAAATGGAGGTACCTACCATTATAAGGCCTATATAAGGCCTATGTAAGTGAATATCACCACAAAATATGGCCTTATATGGTACAGTACCTCCATTTTAGGATCCTGAAATTCCCATTGAATAGATATCGTATACAGGAAATCTATTTATTTGTTTCACCCAACTGCAGCCCCGATCCTGCATAGATCTCAACGTAAAGAACTCCTAGTGGGTGACCAGCACGGGCGACCCACCCTGCTGAATGGTCTTGGTATGTCTTGGTGTCAACCCAGCACACCGAATGCCCTGGTGAAAAGAAGAACTGCTCTATAGTTTTGGAGGTTTCCAATACTAGGCCAAGAATCTTTCTAAGAAAGACTAAAGCATTGCCTACTTTGCAAAAAAATCGCCAAACTATTGAACATGGGTGTTCTCGATTGCCTGGTTAAGCATAAAGCGAAAAACTAGTACAAGAGTGAACGTGCAGTATATTAATTATATATCAAATATGCTCACCCAAAAAAATCTACAACTCATCAAAATAATCAAAACATATGAGAATTAGCTTGAAAATTGGGCATGCTCTCCCGCTTATATAGCACATTCAACCTGGGTGTCCGTCCCTACAGTGAGTTGAGGTGGATAGTCCCCAAGGTGGACAGTCCCAAGCAAACGGGGCAACAATCGTGAAGACGCAATAACTCCTATATATATATGCATATGTATATATAATAATATATGTATATAAATGCTATATATATATACCAATTTCATCTCATTTCGGGAAAATAAAGGCTGGACACATACTGCGATGGATCCGATGGATGAAAAGAATCGGATTTCCCTGGTGGTCTTTTGAGGTGTCTTGATGATGTCATCCAAAAAGTAACATGCAAAAGGGGAGAGGATTTCTAAGTTTAAAACAAATAATAAGGCGTACAATATGATGATGCTTTGGTGAATGATGAGAATGATAAACATGATCGTGGTAATGATGATGACATATCATATAACTGTAACCCTACGATCCCTCTTCTGCACATTCCTCGCCCAATCGGTCCTCGTCAAGGTCCCACGGGCCGAATACGGTGCTCTTCCTCGACTGGATTATCAAGTGCACACCATGAAGTCACCCCAAGAACAAATATCATGTGATATCGTATGACGGAACATACTGGGATACAATCGGGTATAGTGGGTTGTACATTATGCAATATATATATATGTGTACATATACATGTATGTATATTAATATATGTATATATGTTAATATCACCGTATATGTTATATAATATAAAAGTAGTACAACAGTTATATAACATATATGGCCAAATAAGTGGATCGGATGATCCTCCAAGTCTTTGATCCAAGAGGTGTTTCCAAAGGTTAAACCACTGCAGTGACTCCACCATACCTCTGGGGCCTTCCAGAATCTACAATCTCATCGTGACTCTGCTGGCTGGTGGGTTGAAGCCTTCTGAAAATATGCTATAGTCATGGGGGATCATCACCCCAAATATGATTTTCAACTCAAGGAACTATGTGTGGAACAACCAGTGTCACAGCATTATTGGATTTATTGGTTATGTACCCATTACATCCCAATCTTGGACATCCTTAAAAGCCCAACTATATTGCCAACACAGACCAAATTCACCGGATCATCATTGGTTAATTATTATATATACCCACAATAATAATAACACGTATATCCGTATATCCCCATGTTGGATGGTGAAAAGCCCAATGATGTTTAATGGTGGCTCCTGATTAGTGCAATGGGTCGGTATGTGTCATGTTTTCTGATTTTTTTTGAGGCCCTGTGAGTTGATAATGTTGTTTTCGGTTGTTTTTCAGATCTGTACAGAACTATTTCACTTTGTTAAAACATGGTTTGTCAGCGATGATAAATACCATTTCAGTATGAGCTTTTAAATGTTTTGTTGGTCCAATAAAAACAATGTTTTATCAATTTTCGCCCTGTGTCCTTATTAAAATGCAAGTGTCAAAGGATAAAACAGCATCCAAACAATTTTTCAAGGGGGGTAGCTCATGAGCAACTCAAATCTTCAATAGTATGTTTGTTTTGGGGGGTCGGTATTGTGCCCTACTTCATCTTGGGTGTTTTTATTCATAAAATCCTGTGTCCCTTTCTTTGGTAAAGCTGAAGTAACTTACTTAGCTTTCATCTGGAACTGGAATCCTATCTTTTCAATTGATTTCTTGGAAGGTTGAAGAGAAAAATCAACCGAAAGTAAATTGAAATCAGTTAAAATCATTTGTTCTCAATGGATTTCTGGAAGGTTTAAAAGGAAAATCAGTTTAAAGTACTGTAAATTGAAATCACTTGACATCAGTTAAAATCCGTTCTTATCAATTGGTGTCTTGAAAGTTGAGAAGGAAAATCAATTGAACGTAAATTAACATCAATTGAAATCGATTGAAATCGTTTCTTATCAATTGATTTCTTGAAGGTTTAAAATTTAAAAGGAAAACCAGTTTAAAAGGAAAATCAATTGAAATAAACTTAAATCCTTTCATATCAATTGATTTCTTGACGGTTTAAAAGAAGAATCAATTGAAAGTAATTTAAAACCAACTAAAAGTAAATTGAAATCAATTGAAACTCTTACTTAATAAGATCATGATCCAAAACTATTCCACACTATTCCAACCCTGACCCCCAAAACTTACCAGCCTAAAGAGACACCCTCTATCTTCAGATCTGGAAGGGTTACTGTTGATGGTCCCCGACTTCAACCGTCGCCACCAAGCCTCGAAGTCTGGAACTTGCCAGCGGCACGGTAGAACTGAAGGGGCACAGCTGGCAAAAACATCAAGAAATATCGGTTTAGTTTTCTGCTACCCTCTTGTTATTTAACATAGCCATGGAAAATCCCTTATGAATGGAGGTTTTAATGGGAAAATCATCTATAAATGGGCCATTTTCCACGGCTAACAGAAAACACCATGCAACTGTCTGATCGCACCTGGAGCTGCGGGCCGAGAAAGCACCACTGCTACCTTTTGTGCGAGGCATAGCCAGGCGAGGCTCAGCTGGCCCGGCCATGGTTCTGAATGGTTAAAAAAATGGTTGATGGGAAGGTCATATAAGTTTTATATGTTTTTATATATATATATATTTGTATATGTTTATATATACATATATTGTATTCCGTCGAAATTCTCTGTGCATGGGTAACCCATAATAAACCTCTACAATACTTTATATTAGTTTATTTTATCATCAATATACTTTCGCTAATTATGTTGTCGAACAGATGAGTATTCACGGGGGTTTAGCAGCATGGATCACACAAAACCACAACCGCAACACCAGGATCTTGAGCATGCATCATGGACCGCTGGCTCCCATTGGCCACTCCTCATGTTGTTCTTGGTGATCTTATGTCATGTCATCTTCATGTCTTGATATGTCTTGTCGCTTTTGATACCTTTGCCCGATTGGAATTCAGAATTTGTTTACCACCTCCGGCAGTGCTGACCATACATCTATAGTTGTGGCCAACATCACTATATTTTACGATGTCAAGATGCTCATCTTTGTTACCTACTGTTGTTAGCCATATAACTCTCGTCACATTTTTTCACCCGTTGTGCCAATTGTAATCCTTTATATATAGATATGTCAAGTATATAGGCTCTCATTTTGGTCACAACCTCTGGCTCATTAATTCAATTCCAGCGATACTATACTGCTTTTGTGAATTGCCCAAATCAATCAACCAGGAAATTGTGCTGTGGGGCTGACATTACTATTCCAAAATGTACATTAGCATTATATCATTACACAAAAACACAATGATAAGGATAGTCCATATATATATATATACCTACTTACATCTACTTACACTCTGGTAAATTAACATAGACATTGAACCAGTTGGAACTAATCTTCCAAACCTATCTGCCGGGGTCTATCTTAATTTACTGGAGGGTACCCAGCATTGGCTGCCTGTGATGCTCAGTCGCTGCAAGCGCCATTTGTCCAACAAGCCACGGGCGGCCTGGGAGGTAGAGAGGCCCATAGCAACGTCTATCTGGGCAACAAAAAAAAATATATATATACATACACATACATATACATATGTATATATATATATACATAAATACATCTCGATCTATATAATATGTGTAGTACCCTTTGTATTCATTATTATATGTATACACGATTGTTCCATATCGATATTTTCTGGGCAAATTAGAATATTTCACTAATCTGAAATGTTCGGCTATTTGCGGATGATTCCCTGAATCCTAACCATGATTCCGAGGTCACTATAATTCACCCAGATCTCTCTCTCTCTCTCTCCATCGCCTTCTCGAAGAGTTCAGCCAAGCAAAGGGCGAGTGAAACAACATCTATGAACATTTATATCAATCATAAGTAAAAACTATTTATCATATATCAAACAGTTCACCATTACCCACATTATATTTGATATCACAATATTTCGAACATGTATAGAACGTTTTTATAATCGGCACGATTGCAATCTGTGCAATTTGAGGATGCACGTTGTCACCGCAGGACCAAACTCGCGTTTCACACTCCTGCCATCCTTTAGGTAGCGGCTAGCACATGACACAACGTAAACTCCAATTGACCCCTGTAGTGAACAGCATCAACATGATAACATCAATAAACATTAGGAATCCTTGCTGTGGGATATACTGGAAAACAGCATAACAGCCTGCTTCTAGCATCTTGTAGCTACCCCACCTATGTTTTTTCGACGACGAAGGATTCTGTACTTTCACTGAGCTCTGTACCGCTTCTGCCCGGATGGGGTCCCTGGGCGATGGGTGGGTTGATCTCAGGGAAATTTCTATATGGGTTTGTCTGAAAATAAGCTACTCAAAATTCCAATGGATTATCATCATGTTCAATTCATTTTCCTATATTTTCCTTATTAAACGGGCTGCTAGTTGCAGTATCCCCCATTTTCAAACCCAGGGATTTCCCATGGGTTGCAGATGTTCCCTCAACCGGTGTGCTTACTTTCATGGGCCCAGCCTGGGACTGGACGGCTCATAAGGATCGACCTGGCGCCGCGAGCAGCTAGGATCCCATCCGCGGGCCATCATGAATGAACATGCCATTCAATGCTTACAACTAATAAATAACTATAATTATACTATAGCCAGAAATGAACCATCCCTAAATATCCCCAATATTACCTCAAACATCCATAAATTTGCCATAAATGATCATAAATGAGCAGGAACTAACAATCATTCCATGGGAATTGTTGATGGCGGCCCAGAAAAACGCGCCTCGCGCAAGGAAGGTGCAAAGTCGAAATTTGAGGCCACCTGGGTCGCTGGATTTTTCCGGGGCTGTAAATCTTGACTGTGCAGTCCATAAAAGTGCATGATACCCTCTGGTAAACTAACATAGCTATTGAAAATCACCATTTATAGTAGATTTTCCCATTAAAAAAGGTGATTTTCCATGGCTATGTTAGTTTACCAGAGGGTATATGAAGGTACTACACTATAATCTTTACATTATGCTGATACTGATACAACTATATTAGTCACTATATACCACTATGCACTCGTCAAGTCAATTCCTGTCTTCTTAAGTACTTTGCACGGTCAACCGTGTCATGGCACATCAATTTTTCAGATTCCATAAGCTGCAGCCGCACCTCTTTGCCAGAACAGTGAAGGGTCAGCAACCTCCCAGAGACTTCATGTGTGTGTGTGTGTCATAAACCTCCAGCTCACTTTGAGACAAGGCAAACATATAAAATAAGAGTTCACTAATATACTGTGAAACTATAATATATAGAACTAGAACCATATAACATCATATAACCAAATGAACACTGAGAAACATGGTGCAATCATGTGCAATCACCAGTTCACAAAGTTAAGTCTCTTTATCGTGGCATCCATCCGCCTGTCCCTATCTCCCTATCCCGCAGCTTTGCGGCTCCGCACGTACGTTCCACAACTTTGGTCTCTCGCAGGCCGTCAATCACCATGCTCAAACGCTGCTCCTGACCGTGAACATACCATGAACATACCATGAACTGCTGGGTGAATGGATGGCATGGATTCTTATGGAGCCTTGATGATATTCAAACATGCTTAAAACTTAAAACATCTTAAAACTTAAGCATCTGTGAGTCTGTGACCGTCCGTGACCCGAGACCCATCTCCATGCCCAAAGTCGATGACCATTTCCCCCGTCCAGGACGCTTTTTTCAGTCACCGGTGACCTTCCTTGCGCCACATCGGTGCCTAAGCGTTCCACCAGCTTGGTGATCAAGTGATCAAGTGCCCGATGGGTAGAAGTGTACAGTAGCTGGCAAGCTGCCCAGTTATGGAACTTCTCATCATCCAAGTTGGTTCCACAAGGTTCCACAAGTCCCGAGACGCCGACGCCAGCGCTCCAATTCGACCTTGGGAGGTCGATGCATGGAGGTCATCAAAACCATGGATTTTGCCGAAAGGTAAAATCAGATCGGGGGATTGGATGATTCTGGGCAGACCCTGGCAGACCCCCATCATGCCCATCATCCATTCAGCCCTGCTGCACTCCAGCTGATGCACTTTGAAATTCCAGACAAGATGCCAAAAGAGATGCGCGTTGCTTCTTCAATTGGCGGCGCTTCTTCTGCACCAATTCCAGCAAGCCTGTTTGGGTCTTGTAGATCGCCAACGTGGAGAGCACCAAATAAATAATGAGCACCTAGAGTAACTAAAGTGAGCAATCCTTCCAACTGGGAATGTACAAATTGTATCAAATTGTGGGGATGGTTACTATCCCTTGGCCAACTGGGACGATCACCGCATCAGGAACAGGCACTTTCTTTGCCATAACCGTCGCGACAGTAGCCTGCCTTTCTCGTCCTGTTGTGGCTCAACCTCTCCACGTCGCTGCGTCAGGTCCGTCAGATCCGTCAGATCCCCAGGCGGCCACACCTTGAAAAAAGGCCAGTGGTATCCAGTGGTTAGTTGGTTCCCAAAGGTTCCGTATACAATGAATCCTATGTTCACATGTGCTCTCTCTCATATATAAAGTTTATATTTACAGTCATTTACAGCAAATGAATAGCATATGAATAGCGTCCGTAAATAGATTTAGCCCATGGTAGCAGTAGCAAACAGTGGGTTGACAGCCACACTCAGCAGCGACCAACCAACTCCACTTCAAGTGAGTGGTCTAATGCTAATTCTGCAGGTTGACAAATAGTGGTTGTATCTGATTGTCCATTTGTGTTGAAGTTGCTGGATGTCAACTTTGAAGCTAATTCACACCATCTTGACCAAACAAAAGGAAGTTGTTTACCCTCTGGTAATTTAACATAGCTATTGAAAATGGCCATTTGTAGTGAGTTTTCCCATTAAAAATGGTGATTTTCCATTGCTATGTTAGTTTACCAGAGGGTAAATTGACAAACTCAGTGAGTTGTTTCCATCCACCCTCAGCATCCATCAACCTGCGGCTTCATGGTGACAATGGATGCGGCCAGCATCTCTTCAATCTCTGCATCCACTACGGTGGCTTTGGAAGCTCCCTGGGCCCGGACTCCCAATACTGAACCATCCCCAAAATCATCATAAACGGGTGGTATAAACCATCCCCAAATGCTAGGTTTATGGCATTGGGTTTGACACACATTAGCTACATATAGCTACATCAAATTGACGAATCTGAGATATCTATCAGAATCTATCATGGTTTTATCCGAAAGCCACAAGCGCACTTTGGGTACACTGAGGATCCCCACCAGATCCACCAGATCCAAGTCTGCCTTGGTGGCCTTGGTGGCCTGGCGATCCAAGCGGCAAATCACGGCTGTGGCCACTTGGCTGATTTCATAATGGTTACCCGGCCTGGTAAACATACAAAAAGCTATTGAAAATGGCTATTTATGGTGTATTTTCCCATTGATAGCATTACCAGAGGGTAAACCAGCGAAAAGAAACCATAACATAGCGGAGCGAGCCGCTGGCAGACACAGGAAAAATATGGAAAAATGAATGAAGATTTCATCAGCAAAACTTGGCAGATTTCACCAACAGAAAGGTTGACAGCAGGGAACAACACTAATCCACCACTGAGAGGGGAACTTCTTAATGAGCAAAAAGGACTAGGAACCCCCTTTCAAAAAAATGCAGAACATAATCCCTGCTATCCTGTACGTTACCTTTGGGGCACGGGGCACCCGATATGGGGGACAATCACACCTGCGGTGAGGCGTCTGGTGAATCTGATTTCTGGAGCCTCAGATGGAGAGGCTGAGATTGATCAATGTCTGGCTCAACACTAGGCATCCAAGATAGCTGATTAATGAATGCTTATTCCCTCAGATATGGTAATAGGTTTTGACCCATCCCATATAGATCTATTTTCTTATATAACTTATATAAGTCTAAGAACTTAGCTAGATAATAGTGATATTGATATTTATATTTAATATATGTGTCTCTAAGTTCATATTCTTGACAAGACTGAGTTACCATAGGGATAATAATGTTGAATTGATCATATGCAATGAAAAACGCCAACAGCGGCGTTGGGGATACTATATATATATAATTATAAATACGTATAGATAAATATGTACAAAATCCCAAATACACCAACAATGAGAATGGAAAATATCTAATATTGAGGGACAATGCTGTGGATCACATTCACGTGTTCCAGCTGAGATGGAGGCTGTTCATCTGACCTTAGCGCTATGATCAAAGTCAAACAGGTCAGGCACAAATCGGTTGCAATTTGTCGGTGATCCATCACTCATTCGGTTGGCTTTTGAGACACCCATCCCACAAAATCAGGAGTTAATTGGAAGCGCTGCCACTTTAGATTACCAGTCAAGAGTATACACATGAACTTGTCTCAAAATGGCGAATACCCCAAGGTGGCAATTAATCATCTTAATAAGATCATCTAGGAATCTAAGCCCTATGCATTGGGCTGCTAGCCAAAATCAGTGGCTCGACTTGCCGCTACATCCGCGGAAAACAGGACGGCCGACTGCCAGTGAGGCAGAACCCCGTCACAACATAGCCGCCAACAACTGCCCACTGCAAAAAAACAAACATTTGAAATCATCATTCAGATGCAGGATGAAAAGTATACCTCCTTTGAAACCACCAACCAATGGTTCATTGGTCATATACCAATGCTATATTCAGTTTGAGCAAGCTGAGTTCTGCACACAGCTGGTGGTGAAGTGGCAGCCTTGCCTGTAACGCCAACGTATCAGACTTTCCTTTGATCCATCGGCTTCACCCCAGCGCTTTCTGACCGTTAAGTTCTTGGTGCTTGGGAAGCTGCATCATGTGACGCAGCTAAGGTGCTAGGCATATGTAGCTGCATACTTCAAAACATCTCTAAACACCAATAAAAATTAATAAGTAACAAACGTTATTTCTATATATTTCTACATGATTATATGCTTCTATCATTCTACCATGTGACACCGTTATACCTACTTATGTTGACTTAAACCATCTGAAATAAGACGTTCGGCCCCTTTAGCTATCCAGATCCTGCCAGCCCTTGCCATCACCTGCTGCTGGCTGTTTGCTCTGGGCTGGCCAGGTGCCTGGAAACAAACAACAGCGGCTTTTGGAGCTGGGTTGCAGTTTCAAGTGCCGTGAGTTGAATGTGAATATGGCAAACTATTCTTAAAACATTTTAAGACCTTGAAAATGGAAGTTGGAGAGCATTAAACTGAGCAATTTATTTTTGAAGCCTCACATCATCTTTCAAACGATTCGATAACGATTCAATAACCGGCAAACGCCGTATATGACATGGACGAGCAGCGGCATTCAGTTACCTCTTCATCTGTCGTGGTCCACGACAAACATATCGTACGGAGTTCATCTTTACTGTGAACAAAAAATAATCTCCGTTGATTCTCCTGTGCAACAACAAAATCGGGTTCTCATTCATGAAGATCCAATATTACCATCTGGTTATGACTAACATAGCCATGGAAAATGGATGAAAATGGCCCATTTATAGATGGTATACCTGGGTTTACCTATTAATAGCATGGTGGATCTTTCCATGGCAAACTGTGAGTCATAACCAGATGGATTGGGGCAATCCAACCTGACGTCGTAAACCATCACCGTCCGTTAGCCCAGGATGCCTCGGAACCAGTGCTCACGGCCACCTGGAAGACGCGTAAGGCGTAAAGGGTGCTGATTGTTTGGCGGAACGACCAGGTATGGGAACGTTTCAAGTGACTTGGAGGTACCCTCTGGTTATGCCAAAATAGCTATTGAAAATGGTCATTTATAGTGGAATTACCCATTGAAAATGGTGATTTTCCATAGCTATGTTAGTTTACCAGAGGGTATCTAATATTTCTTACAGTAACATATCGAGAAAATGCAAGAAGGCTGAGAAACTCGGACCACTCAGGTCAAAAAAAAACACGTGGCAAAAAGGCTTGGATGTTCGGGGTATTTTTCTGGTCAGAAATGTCCGGAAATGTTTGCCGTCAGAGTATCCACAATAATCATATACCCATTTTGATCATTAACATAGACCCTGGCAGATAGGGGTTGGAAGATTAGTTTCCACTAAAAATTGGTCATTTTCAGGGTCTATGTTAATTTGCTGGAGGGTACCCATTTTGATCAATTCCCAATTCATTGGGCCATCTCCACATGAATCTTGGGCAAGTCGGAAATTGAAACAAGATCATCTGGCCAAAAAGATGATACAAAATGATACAACTTCCCAGAAGTTGATAATTTGCGCCCGGAACTGCAATTCTTAAATAATTTATGACATTGGGCATACCCCGCACATGGCATCGCACAGGGGGCCTTCAAGGTCGGCTTCCCGTTGCCGCAACATGTACTCTGCGCTTCGTAGCAATTCTTCTCGTTCCTTGATGGAAATGCCGGGCCGGGGGTTTTCAATGGAACACGACCGAGCTCTCGAAAAACAAGTAGACATCAACAAGTCGGGGAAGAAAAACAACACTTGAAGTAGGGTAACAGGGTAGGAATCCATGGAAAATAGTGGCAGGACTTTAGATCATATCAAGGGACAGCCTCAAAACTGGAGATACAACTTTGATACAACCATGAACAACCTGAAGCAATACAAAAATGACCAAACGATAGAATCCGATAGAACTATACAAACCGACTCTTCAAGAATTTCGAGTTGCGACATGGGAGACTACATTGGGTCGACTGCTGTCCTTTTTCACAAAGGTGTTGATACCTGGACCTGTCGAAACTGTTTGGTCTAAGCATCATCCAGTTGACTCATCCTCACCTGTCAGGGAGGAATCCTGGTGGAAAGGGAAACGTGCTTCTCCTGCAGTCAGTAGTCAGATACATTCCAAACTATGATTGAAACTATTTAACAAAATCATATCCCATAGGATCCATGTATGGTATATATACTAACATTGGGGGTATATCGATGGTAAATGTTAGTATATATATATATACCATACATGGATCCTATGGGTATGGAAAAATTAAAAACATGGATCATTTCGATATCATTTCAAATTGTTCCCATGTTTCGCGGGGCGAACATCACCCCTCATTTGCCCAACTCGCTTCTGCTCCCTGCTCGCCTCATCTCGTCTCAGCTTGGCCTGGCCAATGGCCATTTTCCAATGGACGATTTGGTCACTTTCCAATGGTGATTTCCCATGATTTTCCATTAGTCTATCAGTCTATCTGAGTCTATCAGTCTATCCATTTCCTGGTGGTCTTCTATCCACTTTCAGCTCTTTCACAAAATTTCACGCCCAAATTGTTCTATACTTCTTTGTCTCACAGTTTTCACTCGTGCACGTCAAGAACCGTGACACGCCGCATAAAGCAGGCCAACAGCTCCCCGGAAGCCCAAGAGTCCAAGAGTAGTTGCAAGTCTGTGCCTCTTGCAAATGTTTCATGTCGCCCAATTCCGCTTCCTCTGGCAGCCATGACACTGTTGGGGGTTGGGACCTGGTGCTGGCTAAGCTCTAAATGTCGAGGCTTTGGCAGGTGGGACTCTGATGGACTCTGAAGGCTCTGGAAGCAGGGATTGCTCCAAGATCTTCAAGTTGCAAAGCTTACGGTAAAACTAAGATAAATTCAGTGGCCAGGAGACTTCCTTCAGCAACTGGTGAACAAGTGGTTTATATCTGCTGTGTCACATGGGCCCAAAAAATGGAGAACAAAACAAATGACAAACTCTGCGGTCGGCCTGGGATCATTTCATCTAAAATTCAAACCATTCCCAGTCATGGATGGTTTATGGCATTGTTTTAACCACATTATAGTTATCACCAACTCACCAACCCGAAATGTCTACCCATTTGATAGGGGCGTCCTTGGCTGCTAGTTGCCGTTGGGAGCAGCGCAGCTCCTTCCTAGGTGACTCGCGCTTTTTAAAGGCCAGCCATGGATGAAAGGAACTACAACCAACCACTGAAGATCTCTGCCCAACAACTCAACAACTTTAGGATTGTCAGTTGATATGTGATGAAATTTGCCAAGATGTGATTTGATGATGTTTACCCTCTGGTAATTTAACATAGCTATTGAAAATGGCCATTTATAGTGGATTTTCCCATTAAAAATTGTGATTTTCCATAGCTATGTTAGTTTACCAGAGGGTACCAACATGTACCAACTATCCCAGCCATCTTCGTAGGAAACGGGCCGTTGCCAAGGCGCTCCAGTTCACTGAGCTGCTGGTCCTTTCGGCGGTTCTCAATGCGAGCATTGGCACTGAGCTCATCGGATTCCTGGCAAAATTGCTGGCGAAAAAACTCTCCTCCCATTTTCTACCTGAACGTTTAGTGGATATCAATAAATCTAGGTAAATTGTAATATTTCACTAAGCTGAATTAAGGCCATTTGGGGATGATTTCCCTTATTAACCATGATTTCCAGTGAGGTCGCAGTGAGGTCGTTATAATTTACCCTGATAAATATATATATATATAATATTATGTATTAATGGGGTATAAATATGAACAATGATGGAAGTTTTACCAATAAACAATGAAAATGGATGGATATAGCTGGTTGGTGTGCCCCGTTGCTTTCTGCCTCTCATCTCACCCCTTTCACTTCCCAAAAAATATGGGGAGTATGCCAAGTGGGTTCTCATCCCCCATTCCCAACCTGTAGTCAAAACCATCGTCTAGGAAACTATCCTATATATCTATATGATATTCCATTACATTATATAAGTTGTAATACATGTTGTTCAATATGTTTTTCTATATTATATGCTATCTATGGATTTGTCTCAAAACCCAAAATGGGTGCGTAAAATGGCTTTTAAAAACCTCCAAAAACGCTGTTGCTTCACTGGTTTTGATTCATCAACATGGCAAATTGAAGCATCCCCATAAGTATGGTAAATAGCCATTCTACCTCCATTGTTTCATCAAGATAAAATCAACTAATATATGGATTTACCATGTTTTACCGTGAACGATCATCATGTTTTCCAGCTCCAACTGGGATGAGCCATCATAAACTCCGCATTCCTGATGTCGTCTCCCACGTTATCACCTAACCCCCCATCCCACAAAACAGGTAAGAAACTATACATCCCAACTACCCTCTGGTAAACATACAAAAAGCTATGGAAAATCACCATGTTCAATGGGTAAATCCACTATTTCAATGGCCATGTTCAATAGCTATTTTGGCATAACCAGAGGGCATATCCTTTCCCCATCCATCCCATCCATCCCCACCTGCTCCATCCGCCGCAGCTCCTGCCTTAGCCGCTGCACCCGCTGATCGCCCTCCGAGCGCTCCGCCGCGACCTCCGACAGCAGCCGCTTCTGTCGTTCCTCGAAGACCTCGATCTGGCGCTGGCGAAAGGGGAACATCTTGGGAAAAAAAAACTCTGGTGATGACTAACATAGCCATGGTATAGATGGCCCATAGAAATAGATGGTTGACCTGGGTTTACCTATTAAAAATGGTGGATCTTTCCATGGCTATGTTAAATAGCCAGATGGTATATCTAAAATTGTCCAATAATGTGAACAATTTGATCCTTGTTCTGGATGTTATCTCAATTAGGTAGTACCCTTGTTACTGGTAGCCGATGGTTGCCATGCGGAATCACACAACGCAGCCTTTTCTCTATGCGCTTGAGCCATGATGGCGTCCCGTGCAATTGTTGTTTACACGTCACATGTCATACATGTGGTATCGCTGAGTTCCCTTTGACACCCCCCATGTCCGTGGTGTCCTTCGGACCACGGGCACGAGAGAAGGAACTTTGAATTAAAAGGGGTTCTGCTGCTCGAATTACGCCTATTTACATAAAACCTGCCATTCGGCTCCCCCTTTCCCACATACCCGACGGGAATAGTGGTTCCGGGTTCGCCTACTCTATGGCTGTCGATGCAACGGCGCGTCTTCAAGCTGTACATCGCGAATTATTGCTAGCTAACATCTACTTTACTGTGTTGGCTAGGCAGGTCACTCACCCGACGGGAGAAGTGGACCGCTTCGTCACCCAAGATTTACAATGCTAACTAACGAATTCACGTGCACTGTGCAGAATCTCGTGCAGATTGGGGATAATGAAAATCTTGGACCTAAGCGAATTAGTCTACTGCCTCGCTCAGAGTCCACTCAGTTGGTCTTTTCCTGATCATCTGTTCACAAAGACGATACACATCTTATAGTCCAGTGATCATTCGGATGGACAGAGGTAGTTGGTTTACTGCTCACGGCGGACTTTCTTCCACTGAGGTGTTGTTGGAGATTTCTCCCAACCTGCCGCACGTTTCGGAGCAGCTTTCGGCGGTGGAGGCTTCGCAGGTGGTGCTTTAGATGGTTCATAGGGCTTCGGCATGACCTTAGCCTTTGGTGCACTGGCCGAAGATGATGACGCTGAACCAGTATCTTCAGGTCTCCTTGAAGGCTGTGCTGAGGACTTGGCTTTCGCGTCTGCCGTGGCACGCTTGGCGGCGGCACTGTCCCCGACTGCTTTGAATACCTCACTTACCACTTCGTCCCCCAGGTTCGGAGCCATCTTCATTTTCATTTCGGACTTTCCCCTCATCGCCTCGGCCTCAGCCAGTTGAATAGCATAAGCCATCTTGCTGACGAAGTTGTGAGGTAATGGAATACCGCATTGTTGGGCAGCAAAGAGTAGTTCCACCCTTTGTTCCTTTTCTCTCAGACTCAGATATACCGAGAAAGCTGGGAGTTCAATGCAGTTGGGGAAGCCGTGGCTCCCGGAACGAAAGAAGGTGTATGATTCATATTCGGGAAAGGTTCCCTTCAACAATAGTCGGAGAAAGTTGCTGATGGTCACCCTCATCTCTTGTTTCTCCTTCGCATCACCCTGCATCTTATTCATTGGCATGAGGAAACCTAAGGACTCGGGAGTGTATATACCCGGCACATACGAGAAACTCCATCATCTTTTCGTAAACCTCTAGAGTTTTGATGACAGGCATCATCATGTTTCTCGGCCGCCCAGAGTACATCTTTTCTCCCTCTGACCATGAGTTCTTCTTCCCTTTCTCCTGAAAGAGTTCGTCCAATTCCTGCTCAGTCGGCCGCTTGAGGTTGCCATCCTGATCTTCGCCTGTGTAAGGGCAGAAGTCGTCCAGGTCCAGTCGGACTCGCTTGGTGGCTGTCATCAACGCATAGTATTCCTCTGGGGTCAGAGTGACTCTCTGATTGTAGTAGAGTCTGAACATTGCGATGATCTTTGACATCACAGCGTTGTCATACAAGTGAGCCGCGGCCTCGGAGACATCATTGTTGACAAGTCCGTCTCCTGGCAAACCCTTGCTTCCACGTGCAAGATTCTTGGTCCATACTGGCAGGTTTGATGAAGGTTCATTCTCAGGTTCGACGTCCATTTCATCATCGTCTTCCTCTTCAACGATCTCGTCGTCTTCCTGCTGAGTCTCTTCCTCCTGATCCATTTCCTCGTCATCGCCTTCGTTGTAGTCGACCTCGTCAGGATTGAAGCCATAATCGTTGGATTCAGATACGTTTTCCTGTGCTTGATGGACCGTATCCTTGAACAACGATTCTTCCTGTCGACGAACCTCCTCATCGAGCTCTTTCTTTGTGGCTTCATCTTCATCGTCCTCAGGAGCTTGTAGTCTATATGGTCGAATTCCACAGCTCTCAAGCTCTGTCCAGCAAACTAGACATACTGCCAACTTCGTCGGCGTCTCATTGAGGATGTGAGGGCAATGACGGCAACCTGAAGTTTGCACCCTCTTGCGTTCGACGATGTAGTCGATTAGCTTGATGCGGGCGATGTATTGTTCTTGTCCGCCAGGCTCAATGAGATTGTTCCTGAATTGGTTGACGATGTTCATTGCATCCATGGTGATCTCGTCATACGGTTGCTTTTCGGCGTCGATGCATTGACTTGCGACCCTCAGAATGGACTCCTTGGTGGCGACAGTTCTTGACTTGACAGTGCCTGACCGGACTACCTGGTCGTCGCCCGACGGAACGAACAACCGGAGCCATGTCTTGTTGTTTTGATCCTTTGGATCTTGAATCCATCCTCCTTTGATCGCTGAGAACGGGATGATCTTTGGTGAAACGATCTGTCCCGAATCCGTCAATCGACCACCGTACTCCACCATCAGGGTTTCGGTCGGGATAAAGAGGCAGATGTAGTCCCCCTTTCGCGTGTCAACGCTCTTCGTGATGGTCCATGATCTATGATCCCACGGCACATATGGGTTGAAGAACGTAAACATACGATGACCCTCTCCAAGACCTCCCGGAATTAATCCTTGCCTCCAAATGCTTCGGAGGTTGGTCTTCTTCGTGATGTGGAAGCAAACCGGCAGTGACATGATGGTATTGGGCGCAATCGGATGCGAGAGCAACGATGACATCAACAAGACATCATCTCTGGATGATCCTTCCTTGTGCCCCGTTGGGGCGCGAACTGCAACTGGATAGAGCAACAGCCCCTCGTCTGGAATGTGCGTGTCCGCGTTGACTTTGTTGTCAATGCACGTCAGGCTGCTGCGATCAATGTCCTTGTTGATCCCGAACGCCAAGACTTGTTCACGTACACGGCGTCCATATCGGGCACAGTGGAACATGATCTTGAACAGCAATGCCATGCGATTGCTCGCCTCATTGACATTCCATGCGCTTTGATCGTTTGCTCTTCCCTTGGGGGCGAGAAAGACATGCGGCCAACGTTGGTACTCATGTCTCCAGATTGACTCACATTTGAGTACTTCCTCAATGGGTACCCAGCCGGCGTCGTCACAAAACAAACTTTGTGATTCTGAGGCCTTTCCCACGTTGTGTCGTAGGATCCTGTTCAGTGATGTGCTCACCTTGTCCTCATAGCTGTCGAGCCGATTACCGGTTTCGAAGCGATAGTTTGCCGCATACTCCACACCGCCAAAGTAGAAGCAGTTGAAGAAGTGGGCTCCCGTCGTGGGGATGATTTTCAAGAAACCATCTTGCGGCGCCTCGATCCGTTTGTAGAAGGGTTTTCTGATGTTGTTGTCGGAGTAATTTGCGAGGAACTCTGGTACTGACCAAGTGTCACCTCCTCCTCTGACAATAGCGTCCCGGATCACTTCGTTGAGATCAACGACGTTCTGGGGTCCCAGCTTGGTAACATCACGCCCTTCAATGCAAAACCTACCATACTCATCGAGGTCTCCAACTTCGGACATAGTCCTGATGCTGTCGTACCACTGGTACTCACTAAACCTCGGTTTTGTAGGCTCATCCGTTTGCCCTGACCCTTCAGTAGCACCTGATCCGTCCTTTCTGTGCTCAGGCGGTTCCATCTCGACGTCATCAGATGTGGGACTATCAGCCTCGAGCGACGCTCGGACGGCCTTTAGCACCTTTCTGACTTCATCCTTCTTCTCATGTTCACATTCAAGGTGACCATGTTTGGTGCTACCACAGTACAAGCACACATTGACATCCTCAGAGACAGTGAAGAGTTTTCCCAACGCATCCAGGAGTTGTTGTTTTCCGGAAATCTCTGAGTCCCTAACCACATCAGTAGGGTCGTTTGCTGGTTCATCAGCTTCCTCCTCCCCAGGGTGAGTCGGCGACTCGTCACCTGGCTTGGCATCAGCATCAACGCCCATGCTGGCGTCATCCCCTGTGATATGGTGCTTTCTTCGATACTGAGAGAAGACCTGATCTTTCTCCCACTCCGTGAGACAGTTGAAGTTGATCAACGACTCATACCCGGGGATTGCGTGGATGATCTTCATGACCTTTTCGGCTTCTGCAGTCTGCAGAGTGCAGTCAAAAGATCCTCGTCTCTTGTCGTTGATGGTGCTTGTAGTTCTGGAGGTTGATGTGAATTGAGCCAATGCCTTCTCCAATCCGTTGAGGTACTCAGCAGGATCAACGCTGGCATTGAAAACATTCACAACTCCTTTTGCCATGTTTGCCACATCCAAGACACCAAGCCAAAACTCGATGATATCCCCAGTCTTCTCGGCTGATGCACGGGAGAATCCGAAGATTTCGTTCCTTTCCTTCACCTCAGGAACAGCGACCTTCTCGAAGAAGTCCTTGTACGCGACATTTCCGCAATCTTTCGTGACCCTGTAGACTAGGAGCCACTTCTTCGCGACCTCATCATAGATTCTTTCGCGGTAGATGCTGAATTGTTTGCCGCGTCCATTCCGGAAGATTTCCAGAGCTTGTCTCTTCGATACCCTGACTCCCCCCATGTGCGATAGAGACTTCATCAAGTGCTCCCCGTACGGCAATAAAGCATTTGAAATCAAAGAAGATGCCGTGAATGTAAGCCATGTCTGAAATCCTTGATTGATGTCAACAATGTCGACACCAAGATCCTCGAATGCGACCTTCAATCTGGCCGCCAGGAGCAAGACGGATTTCCTGGCTTCCAATGTGGGAGCGGAGCGCTTGTAGTGATCTTGGGTGTTTGCAGAGCAGTTGATGCAGTGGGTCGGTTTCACCTGGCATGTTTCAATCTCATCCATCGTCACCGCATTTCTGCAGCATCCGCATAAGATGTCAGAGCTCTCCTTGTCGATGGTAAACCACATGCATCGATCTGATACAACTGGTTCCAGTTCATGAGTGCCGACCACTGGTTCAACCCATCGGGTCTTAAACCTCTTGCCCTTTGTGAACCTGTTGATGGCGGTTCCAGGGCCTCGTTGGAAAATGGTTGTGTCATCGGTCGCATAGTCACCTGGGGTCATTTCGCCACTTGCGATTTTGAATGCCTCAGTTGGGCCAGTCATGTCCTCCAACACCTTTGTGTTGATACCGGATTCATCAGGTTTGAATGCTCCTTCATTGAGTACGGATACATACTCCCTGTTTGTGGCACACATGAGGAAAACTCTTTGGCGAAATAGGTTCTTCTCGATGACAGACCAAATTGCAGTCTTTCCCAGGGTCCCCCTTTTGGTCGTGCTCAATATTGGGTACTGTCTTCCAAATTGGGAATACATCGACCGCCACATTCTCTGGTCAGACGTCACTAAGATCCCCTGGAGCCTCATCTTCTCGATCAGCTCAACTGCGATTCTTGATGTGACGGAGTCCATACCGTTGAACATGGAGTCGTTGTTGATGGCGACCATCAAGGGTCGGGATGTGACTTGATCAAGGTCGATCACTCCTTTGACAAATTGATTCTTGAAATCATTCTCGAGCATTACACAGTGGGGTGGCTTTTGTTCATGGAGGAACTGCAATGATAACCAAAGATGAACCGTTATCTGGCCATCATCGATGGCATCCGTGTTGAGATGTTGCTTGACCTTATCAAGCGTGTCGAGAAATTGTTGAAGTGGTCGTTCAGATTCAGAATCATGGATCTTGAAGACTTCAACACTCTCCCATCCCATGTCAGCTAACCCCATTTGGATGCCATGTGTCCCACTTTGGGTTCCCACGCGGAACATCAAATCAGTGATGAGGATGGTCGTCCCAGCCCTGAAGTCACCGGCCAACATGTCAACCTCCCTTGGACCGCTCGGTGCTTCAATGATCCTGCATGCAAGCGGGTTCGTGATCATCTTCTTGATTCGGCCCAATTCGGACTGGTTGGCGACGTTCACGTCATGGTGTCCAAGCATCATCAGCATTCCTGCCGTTGACAGGTAGCATCCAGTCCGCGTCAACATGTACTTGCGGACGATATGGCTATAGCACCTAAGCCAATCCTTCTCAGAGATGGTGGATGCTGTGTCCTCAGTCACGACCCCCGGATTGCAGACTCCGAAGACCATGCAGGCGTAGGCAGTCACTCTCCTCAAATACTGGGCCCAAGGTGCTGATCCCGATGTACTTGCAGCCTGAGCTGCGGGGTCTTGGACAATTGATAACAGAAAGTGGTCCCGTTCGTCCATCCAAGCAGACGTGATGAACTCTGAATTCCTTTGATCGGGCATTGAGGATGTCCTGAAAAGATACCCATTTGGCACCCGAGGAATTACCCAGTCCTTTCTGGTAGGAGGTGTCGATGGCCTTGGCTTCGAAGGTGGAGCCTTCCGTGGTGGTGCGCTCCCAGCTGCAGAGCTGGAACCGTCGCGTCCACCGGCGGTGGAACTGCTAGGCCCAGTCTGTTGTTGTTGTTGCTGTTGCGCCCGCTGCGCATCGGCTTCCCTTTGTTGCTTGTCGTTCATCATTCTGATTGGTGAAGGATCCCAACCTGGATGATCCGGTTGACTTGGAGGGTTTCTGCCGTCTTTCGGCATCAGCGGGATGTCCCAGCCATCGATGTGGGAGACTTCTGTGGCCCCTTGGCCCATCTGGGTGGTGGCTGTGGTCGTCACATAGTCTCGAATACAGGAGAATGTCCTGTTTCATTTCTCCACCTCTTCAAACATGCCCTGGTCGGCCCTTTCAATGTTGTAGCCCCCCAACTCCCACAGGTCGTCGCGGAGGTCAATGGCCTGCTTCATTCTGACCAGATCAGTCTTGATGATCCCGCTCAAGTATGACATGGATTTGAAGTTCTCCAATCGTGTCATCCACTCATGTAACATCTTGGAAACCATGAGGATGGTTTGCAGATGGACAACGGCTGCCGTCCGCTCTAAGCTGAGATCATAACTCATCGACATCCAGTCCTCCAGGACGTTCTGAATGATGATGGTCTTACCCTGGCTGCTGGTCGCTCTGGCATTATGACGTCGGAGTGCGTAGCCGAGGCTATAGCTCTCCTCGTACATGATGTTGACCAGATACTTGATGCGGTTTTCAACTTCACTTGGCTCAGGTTCCTCTCTCCGCATCGCTTCGAATGACCAGCTTTCCCACTTCCGACGGGCAATCTCCTCGAAGTTCGTCCTCTTCCGGATTTGGTAACATGAACTTCCATAAGGAGGGTATGTCTGATTCAAGGATCCAAGGTTTGTTGGGCTTGTATTCGCGATCTTGTCTCGCAGTTCTTTAACCGTGATTTCCTTGGTAATCATGCTGTTCTGCCCGGTGTAGTGGTCTTTGAGGGTATCCCATAGTTCATCTATTCTAATCGCACACTCGAAGGTGCACAAGAGCTGCATGATGCTTTTCTCATCTGGATTTCTGGCGGCCCCTTCCACCAACTTTGATAATCGGGCCCCTTTGTCAATGAAGCTAGTGACAGACATCTTCAACTCATTCTCGTTGGTCACTTTTGACAACATTTTCATGAGCAACCTGATTGCATGAGTTACGAATGCTCTGCCACTTCTGTCCATGACAAAGGCTAAGGCTACAACGACGGGAGGAGAAATCTTCACTCGATTCAACCATTCGTCAATGTCCTTATCCCTGCAACCCCTGAAGTTTGTCTCCTCGTAGGTGGAGAATGGAGCGGGGAGGTTGTGCTCTTGGCTCTTCTCCTTGATGAGGGACAAAGTTGATTTCAGTGAGCCAATACCTTTGGCCGCTGATGGGATCACGAGGTCAGTTCCAGCCATTGCGAAGACCGAGATGAGGCAAGGAGAATCCGGATCCGTCAAGGTGCACCCACGACGCAGGTAACAGCCTAACTTCACCTTCAATTTACCTCTAACGGGATCCGGATCTGCCAATAGCGATCCACGACGTGGATACAGCCTCAGCTTCACCTTCACACCGCCTCGTTGGGTGATGAAGTTAATGAGTAGCTGTTCATTGATGGTCTTCTCATTAACATCGCATCCATAGTCATTCACAATGACACATGCACATGACTTTGACTTATGGTGATCTACCTCATCTGATACCTTTGGTCGATATCTCCTTCCATAAGCGTTGTTGATCAACATTTGGTTTGTGACACCCCGAAGAATACATCTGACAATCTTCTCGGTATATAATTGTGTTGCACGTGTTTCTCTACCCGCACATTGACCGTGGATGTGTGAGCCATCACATTTTGCATGCAAGTCAAAGAATTCGACCCCCCACGATACGATTCTCCATGGTTTCTTGATGGCGGTCCCAACATCTTTGAATTTTGATGTCAAACCATACATGCATCCATCAAAGTCATGCACAGTTGATTGGGTCCCATTAATCAGAAACTTCATTCTCTCGTCATTCCAATAGTCGCATCCCCGAGGTAGTTCCAACAATGCCATGGCATGCAAGACATGTACACGTTGCAGACACAATGTGAACTCTTCCCATAGCTCCCAATACAGAAACGCTTTCATTCTGATGTTGTGTGCTGTGACCTCACTCACGTTTTTGTTCAAACGATTCCATGGTGAACCACCGGTGCAAGGTCCCGCAAAGAACACGCAGTCACTAGGGCCCCTGATGCAACGTCTCCATTTCGCCCTTCCGTAGTTGGACATCAGGTTGTCATCTTCGGTAATTGTGACCACATGCATCATCTTGAACCGACTTTGTGTGTGAATCTTTGTGATGATACTTTGCGTTTCAGCACACATGAGGAGCAAACATGGGACATCATCTTTCATCTCATAGAGGTCGAGTGATATGACAATGTCATCGAGTACTTTTCCGAGAAAATCAGCATAAGATTGCTTGAAATGATATGTCAGAGTCTTCCCATTCTTTCGGTGGAGTGTCATCTGAATATCCCAATCATTTTGTTTTCTGGTCTCATGCTTCAGCTTGTAATGATGGGCTATAAACATGTCATCCAAAGGAATGATTTTCATGTTTCCATCAAGGATACAGGTGACCACAGTGTCCTGGCACGATGCCCTGTCCTCCACATCAGACCCGCTGTCCATCACATCTTTGATGTCTGCGTTGGATATGATCTTGAAGGTAGTGGTCCCTGTCCAAAATTCATTTCTTTTATTGGTCTTCTCGATGTTATTCCCCGCCAATCTCCATGAGTCGTGGATTAACCTCCCACTTGACTGAAACACTTGGTTGGTTTCCCGTTCATCTCTAAACCGTCTCAGCTTACATGGTAGGAAGTCAGCCTCTTTGGGGGTAAACATCTTTCTTCTCGGTACCTTATGCACTCTCGTCAACGTAGTTTCATCCTTCCATATCCATTCATCTTGATCACATTCATTTTTGGATATCTTCTTTCCTTTCCTTGACGAAGTCATGGGGTTATAAGCTTTGTCCCTTGACACTCTACCAGCAATTACATCACCACCGGCAAAGATAATTCGTCGTCGATTGGGATCTTTGTTTTCTGTTGGATATGGATCATCGTTGGGGTCCCCCGACGGAGGAAATCCCATTGGAAGACTACCCCATCCAGAACTCCCCCCATGAACAACTCGAAGAAGCGTGTTGATCACCCGAGCAGTACCACAAGGAGCTGCATGAATGGTTGTAGGTTCATTTCCATGGGATTGATGACAAAATAGTTGACCCACCCCCACAGTTAACTGAGGATACTTCAGGACTGGAGTCTGACGATTCGGCACCGCGGCAGCATGGAGCCCTTGTCGTGCTGTTGACGCCGGGTGTCCCGGTGAGACAATGCCGGCTGATTGCCTAGTAATCACCGACGGCGATATACTAGATTGACACGGATGGTATTGGAAACAAGCTCGTTCTACCCATTGATCAAAACGGTCTTGTTGTTGAACGGGTGGAACTCGATCCTCAACCTTGATCCATTTGCCATGAGAAAGTATCCAGGTACTTCTCAAACAGTCATGGGGCAATGATACACCAGGTGGTCGTTTTCTGAAGAAGGTTGGCGTCTTAACAACCAGTATGGGATCCATGCCAGGTAGTTGTTGTACTTGTTCTTTACCAGAAAGACCCTTCTGATACACCTCAGGTGGTAGAATAGGTATTTCGGTATACGGAAAATTTGGAACATCTTGAGTTTTGGTTTGAAACACTTGTCGGACAGTGGTATCGACATCCGTGGTGAGTGAGACCATATCGAGCAGATCTTTCGTACCGATGTCACCAGGGTCCAACAGGTTGATGAGCATACATGCTCTTTTCCATGCCAACGGATTCTTGAAACCTTTGGTGTGAATGTCAGCGGCCATTTTCGAGGTCACCTCATACATGAGTACGTAGTTCTCCCGAGTAAAATGTTCATGGAGGGAAGTAATGGCTATGCCATGGGTCCTCTCAAGATGCCGCATAGTGGGGTTACGACCCGACCTGACTACACCTATCATGCCCTGATTGTCGTCATGGAACAATAATTTGGGCGACTTTCCCGTCAGCGTTTCCCAAATGCTCATAGCGGGCAAACCCATAGTACGGAGGGTGACATTGGCTGCCACGATTTCAGCCTCAGGCGTTGAATGGCTTACGCATCCTTGCCGTTTGCTGCCCCCGGACAAAGGAAACCGTGTATGGTTACCCTGAATATGCATATGAGACCCTGAAGTAGATCTCATAGACTGGGCACACCCTGCAAAATCAGCATCAGCAAATAAAGACAATGTCAATTCATTGAAATTGTCCCCAACCCATCCGGTCATTCTTTTAGATAGGCTGGAATTCACGTAGCACATCAAGTGATACAACTTTGCATCGTCATCAATGGTCCACTTTGTTACATTCCTGGCCAGGGAATTAATGGAACGAAGCAGATCGAAACGAGCAATCCTCGCCGCGTACAGCAGCTTCATCAACACGCTGGCAGCGTGTGGCGCTAATGCACCTCTCTCAGACTCCCCAGGCGAGACGTCTTCCCCTTGGGTTCCTTGTTCATAAAACAATGGAGCGTCCGGATCAAATTCATGAGTACACCATGGACATACCTTCTTATTCTTGGGGTTCCCGGGACATGGTGCTCTCGACTTATGTTTCTTTGTCTCTTCAGGTAGACTTGGAGTGGATACGTGTTTCAGCTTCGTATCTTTTCCAACAATGTCCAAGTACTTCTCAACCGACAGTTTCAACAAACCTTCCATGTCATAGGTCATGGTTGACACCGGGGTACCATCATGAAGTTTGGTAGATCCCTTTCTCAAAACACAACCAAGATAGAGTCCTAAGTCAGTCTCGGGCTCGATGTTGAGTTTTGATCTGAGCATCTCCCAACCCTTAGTCAGGTTCTCTTCCGGTCCTGCCAGCTTTAAGTCGTCTACATAGATGACAAGAAGTAACTTCAGTTTCTTATGAAAATACATAGAAGGCCATTCTTCTCCAACAGGGACGAAGTCGAGTTCTCGAACTTTCCGATCACAATGTTGTTCCCACATTGTTCCCGAATCGCGGTGGCCATACAAAGCTTTAACCAATCTTACAACTGGCCTATGGAATTTTCGAATATCGACATCGTCTGGCCAAGCATCTTCGGGTAGCTCAACCCAACATGGTGGTCCGGTTAGTTTTGCTTGAATGTATGCTTGAATAGCGTCGGCAAGTTTTACATTATGGCCCGGAAGACACCCATAGAAATCAGCCCATCTCGATGCCTCAAAAGTAGCTGGAGAATTGCCCAAGTCCTGGAAGAAAGCAGCCTCCCAGAATTGGTTCTTCACCTGATTACCAAGCAAGACACCTCGGCCTTTGAATTTCCTACTAGGGCTTCCTGCAGGCAACTGGTAGTTTTTCTCAACACAAATTCCATGTACTCTGGCCATGTGAACCTCTGTCTTGTTTGCTTTTGCTTCTCGAACAACGTCATCATATTCTCTTATAACACTGAAATCATAGACTCCAGCAGCGTGTTGACCTAACCATTCCTTCCTCATGGCCTTACGTGCGTCATCGTTTTCCATCATTTCCTTTCGACCAACAGGCCTTGCAACTGCAGTGTTGAACATCTTGTTGATACTGATTCCATCACCATTTGAAGCTGTCTTTTCTCGATGATCATCACAATGATTAATGCATGGCATGCATGGGAATGGATGGAAAACATCACTGAGGCCACGAGCGTCTTGGGGTACTTCGTCGGTGTTGTGCAAGGTCGCAGCAGCCACCACTTTCCCCTGGTTGAAGTCATACACTTTGTCGTTGTTCCAAGTAGCCTTCGGCCCCTTGCCATTCTCGATCTCAGACCATTCGTCCCAATCCATCAAGAAGTCATCATCATCAGGTACATCAGTGTCTGATAGATCAGAGTTGCATGGAGCACTGGCAGGAATCCCTCTCCCGACGAGAGAAGTGGATCCTTTTCCATATTGGAAAACTTTGCCCCTTCGGACGTAGTCTTGGGACATGGCTACTCCAGAAACATGATCGTCTTTGCCTTCTTTCTTGGAAGATTTGGCTTTCTTGGCTTCTTTCTCTTTCTTCTTTTCTTCTTTTCTCTTTGCTCGCTCTTCACTCTCCTTGATTTTCGCATCGCTCTTCTTCTTTTCTTTTTCAGCTTCAATCTTCTTCTCTTCGGCCTTAGCGATCCCCTTTCTGACAGTCGGTGACATCTTCCTCCACTCGTCAGGGGTATACTTTGATGGCCTAGGAGTAGTTGATATTCTGCGAAAACCACGTTCGTCAATCCGATATGGATGACCGCGAGCATTGAGCTTCACCCATTCACCATCGTCATTCAGGTATACAACCCCATCCCCAGCCTTTCCAACGGAGTAATGTTCTGGCCCTCCTTCTGGAACATGAAGGTCTGGATGTGCAGGCTTGTCGATACCTGGTGGTCCCATTCTTTCAGATATTGCATCAAAATGTCTTTCAGCTTCCAACTCTCCTTCAGTCGGTTCTTGTGGGACCTTCGACGAAGGTACATTGGTGTCCCTTGCTACTTGTGGACTTATACCTTGACTTTAAGTAGACTTGCCGATGGCATAAGTCTGGAGATAGTGTGATAAGTAAAACTAAGTAGGAGATTTTTTGGTGTTACTTATAAGTTTGTTAGCTACTTATAAGTAGGGATAAGTATTGTAAGGTGGTGGAACATGAAAAAGTTATTTTTACTTAGCTACTTGTGTTTTTCTTGGATTTTGAAGGTTTTACTAAGTAGGTTTTTTTTTATCGTTTTTGTATGATCGTAGGCGTCATGGCTCAAGTTTTGAAAGAAATAGTTTCGACCCAAAAGTTTTTGCATGGTGTAAAGACCCTACCTCATTACGATGAGCTGCAGCGAAAACAATTGGAACGACTCAAGCCGATTGTGCAGAAGCACGTCATCTCTGTGGAGATGGCGGGTCGCATCATGGAGTCCTTCTCCGATGTCTGGAGTGTAGGAATTTTAGATGAGTTGAAGGCATTGGTTGCCGAGCAAAGTGAGTCACAGGAGGATCTGGCAAGCCGTGCTGGCTTGCAAGACTTCACCGCTTTGCCGAACTATTTATCGAAGGAATGGTGGCAGAAATTAGAATCTCGTGCCGCTGGAGTTTATAAACTTGAGCTCTTGACCAATTTTGCTGCCACTTTGGGTCTGAAGAATCCAACGGAGGCGTCCTATGGCGCTTTGGTGGCATTGTCCTTCTATGCGGACAATGTTGAGGCGTGGCCAGAATCGGACCAGGTGAAGCTCTTGAGGGCACATAAGGAGCGCATGCGCCGTTGGCTGAATAAGGCAGCAGCTGCCAGTGTCCGTTTGGAAATTTTGCCCGAGAATCCAGAGGAGATTCCAGTTTCTTTGTTTGCTGCTGCATTTCCGACGGGATTGATTCCGGGTTCCCCGGAAATTATGGATAAAGCAAGGTTGCGGCGGGTCATCGCTGATTTCCGTTTGAGGGCACCTAAGGAAGGCATGTCTTCCATGTCAGTGTTGCCGGCAAGTGGTCAAGTTGATCCTGCTGCTTTGGTGCATGCTGCAGCCACCTTAGTGGCGCGTGTGCAGACACAATCTCGACAGACCGAGGTTGACATACCAGGCTTTCGGATGTTGGAGCCTCGGGACGCAAAGGTGACCGTGGCAGCGCCTGCGTTGGCTTTGGAAGACACGAAGCCTGTTGCTGCTGCCACGCAGCCCTGTGAGGCAAAGGAAGAGCTTCCGGACAAAGTCGAGAGCGAGACCTGCGGGCCGCAAGCTGCAATCGCTGCTTTGCGGGGTGAGTTGAAAAAGAAAGGAAAAGGAGTGCCCGGAAGAAATGCAGAGGTAACGCCAAGCAAGAAGCCTGCCATACGTTCGAAAGCCAAGTGCAAGGGTATGGCAAGGCCTGCCGCTTCTGTGAAAAAGATTTTGAAGCGTCCCGCTGCTGTTGCGGCATCGTCTTCCGCGGGAAGCATGTCGGAGGGGGGATACAATGATCGCAGGGAGACCTTGTTGAAGAAGATCCCAAAGGATGTATTGCAGCGATACAAAGGTGGTTGCTCCAGGTGCTATCATCGCGCCTTTTGCACTCTGAGCTGTTGGGCGCGCGGGGGTTATACAAATGATTGACAAATGAGACATTTGACGCGTTCTCCGTGAAAGGGTGCTTTCATGATGTGTGGATTTCATTTTGTCATGGCACATGATCACATGTCTTTATATAGTATGGACAGAATGTAATACATGTAATGTCTCTGCTCGGCGTGGGTGACAGCAGGGTTGTGCGTGGATGCATGTCTTTATAGGCTCAAGTGTCCGTTGGGTGCCGCCGCGTCTCCGACATGAGGCCTGCGGTATATGTCTCGCGTTTATGTTTGTATGTATGATCTTTGGATGTCATTTCGAATTGGGTTTTTCTTTGAGCTGGTTTCGTAAACCATTGGTGTTAGAACATGAACATTTCGATATCCACTTCCCACTCTGATTTCCGTCGCAGTAATTGGCACCTGCGGGGTGTCACGATCACCTGCGTGGTGGTCTCAAGAAGCATCTGCGGGATGTTTCAGTGTCATCTGCGGGATGACACGAGTCGGGGTGGCACCTGCGCGGTGTCATGGCCGCCTGCGTGGTGGTCGCAAGAAGCATCTGCGTGATGTTTCGCTGTCATCTGCGGGATGACAGAAGTCGGGGTGGCACCTGCGCGGTGTCACGGCCGCCTGCGTGGTGGTCTCAAGAAGCATCTGCGTGATGTTTCACTGTCATCTGCGGGATGACACTGCTACATGTGGCACCTGCTCGGTGTCAGGACTACCTGCGTGGTGGTCGCAAGAAGCATCTGCGCGATGTTTCGTGAATGCTCATGCACACCTGTGCGGTGGAGCTAGCTACCTGCGCGGTGGCTGTGAACAAACATCTGCGTGATGTTTGCTCCTCACCTGCGTGGTGAGGATATGATTCCACCTGCGCGGTGGTTTCCACGACGCACCTGCGCGGTGCGTCATGCACACCCGCGTGGTGTTGCACAGTATAAGATACCTGAGTGCTGTCTTTCCATGCGTGCTTCTGCGTGCGGCCTTCTCTTACAACATGGACGTTTCGTCTCATATATACAGGTATACATTCAGGACCCAAAATAATACTGTATAGTCACCTTCATGGGATGACAGATCATGCCTCACATGTATGCAATTCAGAACCTGTCAGGTGCATGGTTGCCGCGGCGTCTCCCTTTTCGCCGATCATGCCTGCGCGGCAAGAATCCTCTCCAGAGGAAGACGTGTCTGCGGATACGTCGCCTGCCAAGGAGGATCCGAGGAAAAAGGAGAGAGAACACCACAAAGAGAAAAAGGCGAAATTGGTTCCGAAACAGAAATCTCGCAGTGAAGCAGACGAGCGCGACCGTGATCGCACACGGGACCGCCGTCGTCGCCGCTCCCATAGGTCAAGGTCCCGCAGGTCTACTGGCAAGCACTCTCCCACGCGCCGGTCGAAGGCCGAGCCGGCGGAAGAACCAGATCGTGGGAGAGAACGTCCTGTGAGTCCACCTGGAAAGCCTGCGGGGCCATCCCAGAGTGAAGCAAAGCAGGATCTACAAGTGCAGGGTGCAAAAGGAAAGGGTAAGAACAAGAAAGGCCGCTCCGAGCGGCAAACCTGCAAGATCTGCAAGACCCAAGTGTCTGGCAACGCGTCCGCTTTGGACCAACACCAATGGCTGAACGCGTATTGTCTGGCCGTGCAAGCCTGGGAGAAATTCACTCCGTATCAGAAAGAACAAGCGGGAGCATGGGACAAGGCAAGACAAATCGGTGCAGATGTAAAGTCCCGTCGTGACAGAGGGGAGGCATGGCAGGTGTCTGCGGGACAACTGAGCGCTCCTGCGAGGAGTGCAGTGCCGGACCGTGGCATCAGTGTGGCATCGTCCGTTCGCGGGCCTCCGGAAGTCTTGGAGCAGGATTGCCAAGCACAGGGCTCCGAGAAGAAGCGCTCTGAGAAGAAGTCTCGCAAGGACAAGGGACGTCGCAGAGATGTCTCCTCCTCGAGCACCAGCGCAGGCCGACGCAAGAGTCGGCGTCACAATGTGACCATCAACTTTCGTTGAGTCTGAGGCGCGGTGACGACTATAGGAATGGGTATACAGCGCGAGGACCGGACATGTCGGACAAAATGGTGCTGTGCTGAATTAAGGGACAGGGTCATGTGGAATTTGCCTCGGTCACAAAAGGGGGAAGACAGACATATTCAGAAATAACCATGTATAAAGAACATGCTTATATATACATTAAAAGGAAACCACACTGATGTTATCAATCGAGGGAAATTAACTCTGTCGTGTCGCAGCAGTTTTGGTCTCCATATATGTAGATTTTCCGCTTGGTGTTCGAGATGCCTCCTACCGACTTTTGCATCTCAAAAGAAAGACTGCGGGTCTTTCGTGCATGCTTGAAAGCAACCACCACGACTCCGGAAGTTCTGCCGGAGGGTGATGACCGGTGGAAGGATGGTTGGAGAATTGTGGTGGAACTGTTGGATCAAGCAGAAGGCATGGCGCACTCGCAAGGGCAGCTGGACTGTGCGAAATGCATTGAAAGATGCAATCGCATGCTTGAGAAAGTCATGTCTGAGGAAATGGCTGTCCTTCCAGACGTCTGTCGTCTCTGGACTCGGAACACAGACTGGGATGGGCACTGGCCGCGGTTTGTGGAAAGGGTAGGTGCATATCACCTGCGGCAGGTGGAAGAAGCGATCCCAGCTTTGGAGCAGCTGCGGCTGCGCTGGCAGGAGGAGACTGAAAACAGTCTGCCAGAAGCCTCGTGGTTGTACCAGGCTGAGTGCCAGCTAGAATCGATGAGGGAGGCGTTGGTGCCTTTGAATCGGTCGTTTTGAAATGTGTCCGACATGTGTCCGAATGTGTCCGGAAAAAGGAAATGTGTCCGGTTTTAATTATAATTTAAAGGGAAATGTGTCCGGAATTGGAAAAATAAATGTGTCCGAAATGTGTTCGGAATTTTCTGATTTTGGCTTTTTTTTCCTCCGAATGGGCTGCTCCGAAATGGATTATAGACACAATCAATGCTCTCGCTGGTTCTAGATAGGTCAACTGGACTGCAATTTCCTTCGCGGATATATGGTCTCTCTCACGTACCTCTGCTGTCTGCCAAGCCCTTCGACTGCACTTCTCCGCAGCCATTTGGGTTTTTGGACAGGTTAGTGTGCGGACCTTTGTTTTGCAAGGTGGCTTGCGGCATGGCGGACCGTCGCGTATGTCGCCTGTGCGGCCTGGAGCATGCTTCTGCTGCGGGCAGGATGCATGGTCGCTCCTTCTTTTGCACTGGTTGCTGGTCAGCAAAAGCGATGCTGCAGCGCAACTTAGGCGACAGGACTGAACTGAAAGATTTCAGTCCGGCCGAGACGCATTCCTTCTTTCGCGCCATTGCGAAGGAAAAGGAGAAGCAGGGAGGTCGCATTCAGTGGGTCACCGTGCGGGCCACACTTGTGAGATCTCTGACAGATCGTAGGATCTCCACTTTTCGTGCTACGTGCACCCAAAAGGAGTTACCTCTGTCGGTCTGGGTTAACCAAGGCTGGGACAAGACCCTCGTGGAAGCGTGTCCCAATCGGTTTTCCGATGAACTGGGCACGCAAGTGTACGCTGTCCCCGTGCGGGAATTGTCGTGGGGAGAAGAGTATGCAAAGATTGAGGAGCAAGTCCTGCGACATGAGAGAGAGGGACAGAAAAGCAAAGGTGGAAAAAAGAAGAAGGATAACGTTGCCAACGCAGAGGCGTCATCCGATGGAGAATTGGATTTGCCGGCTGCGGAAGGCAGTGTGTCCGATAAGAAAGGAAAGCCGGAGGTGGACCGCAAGAAGTTGTTGGCGAAGAACGTTGCGTTAGCTGACAAAGCCGCTAAGGCCTTGGGTCCCTTGCAAGGCACGGCCACAGGTGTCTCGAAGTTGCTGGAAAAAGTGGAGAAAAGCGGCTGTGAGATTCCTGAGGGAATCAAACAGTCGAAAGATGATTGCATGGGCAAGCTCGAGACCTGGGCGACGGCGGCTCGTGAGTGCATCAACGTGCATGAGTCGACCCGCGAGCTGTGGAAGGACGCTGGTGGCGATCTGCTGCCTTTGACGGCTTTGCCGTTCGAAGGCAATGATGTGAAGTTGCTGCTAAAGCAAGCAACGGAAGTGCAGAGCGCATTGCGTTCCCTGCTGCCCAAAAAGGAGGCGAAGGCGAAGGCGGCGCCCAAGGCCAATGCTGCGGCGAAAGCTTCGCCCAAGAAGAGGGCAGCTCGCAGCCACGACAGTGAGGGCGGTGACAAGCGCCGCAAAACTGGCAAGAGCCCCCCTTGAGTCTGCTGACTGTTCCTGTCGTGTGTGGTAGCTGCGATCCTTAGGCCAGTTTCGCTTTGGGCTCTGTGTTGCTGTGAGCAGCAACATGTTGTGAAACGTGGATCGCACGTAGACAGGCTGTCCCTGTGAGGGTGCTGTGTCACACTCCGTCTGATATGTGGACTGAAGCTTTAGCCGTAGATGGATCAGAGCGCACGGTCCTGCGGCTTCCGGGAAAAGTCGTGCTGCGCTGAACCGCTTGGTGTGTGCATGCCAATTCCATGCAGATCTTTCCATTCATGCACGAATTGGTGAGTTTTATACTATATACTATATATATATATATATTCATGTAGGTTACTACCTCGCAAAAGGCAAGCCATGCCATTGATTACACAGGAAAGACCTATATGTAACGACGGATTATATATACGCAGAAAATCTAACATAGATATATAGTCTAAGCAAGAACGAAACATGTGCAAGAACCTTCCTCCACCACAAACCGAAGTACCATGATTGCTATATAGATGGCCGTGAGCATGTCATGTGTCTCTTCTGCTGCATGTATGGTTCACGCGTGTACAGGTATGTAAAAACAATGAAAGCGAAAGCGGGATCGAACAGAAGCTATGGAAAAAATATACTACTAGATCAACACGCTAAACCTTCGGAGCAATTTGAATTTCTGCGTGAAATTCAAGGTGTGACAGCCACCGCTGCGCGCCGTATTATCGCGCATCTGCGAGATGATGGACAAGGTCGTGGAACTTCTAAACGGAAACGGCTGAAGTTTCCAAAGGTTAGTGACGTCGTAACGACGGTAACCTTCGGAGATCCATGTTGCCACATGGCTGTTACTTCTGTCCCGGCCGTGCTGCAAGCTAAGTGTGATGGATCGCAGTTTTTTTCTGAGTCCATGGCATATGTTCTCAAAGAACATGGTCCGCAGTTGCATCTAGTCCTGGCTTGGGACGAAGCAACTCCAGGTAATGTTTTGCAACCTGATTTGCAGAGAAAGGCAGCAATGACGTATGGAGCCATTGCGCAGATGCCCGTGCTTTGGGCTGATGATGCTTGGATGACACTTGCTGTCATTCGGACTCGCGAAATGCAGAGCATCGCAAATGGCTATCCACAGTCGCTTGTTCACTATTTACGGTGGCTCAGGCAAGAAACCCAGCATGGCTTCACGCTTGTTCTGAATGATGAACCAACCCTTTGCACCATTGCCAAAGTGTCTCTGGTAGCTGACGCAGATGGCTTGCGTTTGCTCACCGGTTGCAAAGGAAGTTCTGCTCTGAAGCCATGCTTCTTATGTCAAAATGTTTTAAACGGACATGACAAAGTGCAGAACCACGTGCACATCAGTTGCTGTGATGTGCATGCTTGCCACTTGCAAACGCAAGACAATCTTATCCAGATCCAACGTCACCTCGAAACCTTGCTGTCTCGCAAGGAAAGAGAAGAAGCGGAAAAGCTATTGGGATGGCACCTGCATGCCTTGTCGGCGTCTATTTTAGTGCAAGAAGACCTCCGAAACTGGATTCCATTATCATCCTTGAGGTACGACCCCATGCACTGCTTCCTGGCAAATGGCATAGTGCCTCAAGAATTGGGGCTCTGGTATAATGCTCTTTTGGACAAGACCTCCTGCGACATCGATACAGTACGCAGATACGTTCTGCAATGCTGGACAGCCTCCAAAGAGTCGACCTTGGACATCAACAAAATTTTCACACAGAAAAGATGGCAGAAAGAAAGAGACTTCCGCGGAGATGCATCTGAAGCTCTGTCAGTGCTACCTTTGATGGTTGCATTTTCCTGGGAAGTCATATTGCCTGATTTTCCAGCTATGCTGCCTCACTGCGAATGTTTGACGGCGCTGTTAGCGCTGATATGCTGCTGGACTGATGCCAAACGCAGTGGAAACCTTCAAGTGAAAAGCATCGAGATGCAACAGTTGCAAAAAGTTCACCTGAACAAATTTGCGTCTGTGTATTCAATCGATGTCTGCCATCCCAAACATCATTATTCTTTGCATCTCCCACTGCAATGGGATGCACACACACTGTGTGTGGACTGCTTTCCTGCAGAAAGAAAACACCGTCTCTTCAAAAGAATTGCAGAGACGTTGACAAAGTTAGACGGATTTTCCGCTTCTGCCTTATTGGAAATGAATCACATAGACGTCTCTCAACATGAGAACCGAGGTTCTTTTCTTCCGGTCCTGCGTGGACCAACTGCTCAGTGCCATGCCCTGCAGACATGGTTTGGCCAAGACGCTTATGTGGCAACCTCTGTCGAATGCAAGGGTATCACGTTTGCTTGTGGTCAATACAAGATTCTTTCGGCCCAACAAGCAATAGAAATCCACGGCGCGGTGGAATCCCACGGCCGTTTTTTTCTTTTGTGCCAACCACTGCAGCCGCTGCCCGCTGAGAATCCAGCTCTGTCACATTGGAAACTACACCCGTCCAGTGACAATACATGGCTGTTGCCTCTTGACAAAGCTTTCCAAACCGTGCCCGTATACTTCTTTAGGAAAACGCGCAAAGACGCTGAAAATGTTCTCACATTTCTACATGCATGATACCTGTGCGGAAAAAAAGGGAGAACGGGACGTGCTAATTTGGCAATAATCGTGGAATACCAAAAAAACATACAAAAAAGTTATTTCTACTTATTCCTACTTATTTCTACTTATATACTTGCTTATAAGATAAGTAGCTAAGTAACTTTAACTCATGTTACAACTGGACAAGTAGCCGGGGACACCAATGTACACCACCACCATCATGACCATCGTCATCACCTCCATCTTCATCGTCATCACCATCATCCGGAGGAGGTGGTGGTAGGATTTCTGGGTTTCCTTCAAGACGATCTTTTACTTTTAATCCCTCAATGGAAACATTAATCCTTTCATACTCTGACTTGCATGGGAATTCAAGGGGTTCTTTTAGTTCGACCCTTTCGGTATAGTGCGGAGTCCTCAATTTGGCGATGGGTTTCTCAGCATCATAGGCCAAGTTCTGTTTACTCCAATCACATAATGCCCATACCCTGTACTTTCTCGACCAATGGAGCCCGGGACCGATGGAGTATCCGGCGAACACTCCGGGAATTCCCATGGGGTCAAACTTATGTTGTTGTTCTCGTTCACGTGAACCACTGGGCTTGAAGTACACGAGGGCACCAAAAGGTATCATCTTCCCTTTGAATTCTTCTCCATGAAGTTGCACCAAGAACTCACCTCATCATCGTTGGGCTCGATGTTGAGCAGGTGGCTTACACATCTGATAGCGTACATCCAAAAGCATGGTGGAATTCCTGCTTCAAGTAGGCATGTTGTGGTCGCCACGAGCACAAACTGGTTGGTTCTTTCTGCAAGTGAGTTGTGCTTGGTCTTTCCGGCCAACGAAGTGTCCATTGGGATCTTCAGGATTTTCATTGCCTTGTCGAACTGCGGGGCATCATCGGAGTATGCTTCTCTAATCTTACGACGGCCCATGAATTGTTTGACCGCCCGGATGACTGCGTCAGTATCCTTCCTTGCAGAAGGGTAAGATTGAAGCATCTCCGTATATCTATCCCTGATGACAAAGATGGTTTTGTCGTCGCCATAGTCCTGTTCAGCAATACGACGATTGTCAACATAGTCGAATGTGACCAGGTCCCCAAACTTCGTGAGCTTACGCTGAAACGCTCCTCTGAACGTCTTCCTGTGTTTCATCTTGGCACGCACGCATGACTCACAGTATGGGTTCTTATAGCGATGAGTTAGAAGATGAACCTTTGATCTTGCTTCATTCTTCAAAGTTCCCCTCTTACTCAATCGGACTCCTCCATCTTCCTCATCAACATCAATGACATCATCGTCATCTTCACCTCCTCCATCTTCAGGAATTTCTTCAACTTCGACTTGATGATCTTCATGGATATCATCCGGTGCAATGCTGGGATCGTACCCGTCATCTTCAAACTCGGCATAGTCATCGGCATAGCACGACATTTCCTCAGCATCACCTGCATCACTTCCAACAGCTACTTCATGTTGACCACCTCTCAACTTTGCTTTCTTACGTTTCTTCATTGATTTCCTGAGAGATTCACCATCGGATCTTCCAACGGCGTCGGAAAGATCCTCAAGCTCGTCCCCACTTTCCCCATCAATAACCAAAAGACCTTCGCCTTCTGACGTTGAGCACCCATCATCGAGAACTGCCATGATCTTTTCTACGCAGGATGATCTTAGCTTCCTCTTCTCCTGGTCAACACTCACATAAGGAATGTAGTCTTTGACAGTCATTTCGATGATGTTGCCATTGGGGTCTAACATGAAAGGAGTTCCTCCAGTCGGCCATACGAATGAGTAGCCAAGGTCAACGCACCGCTTGCCCATGGAGATCACGGAAGGCGTGTCTTCCAGGATGTGAGCTTCTGCTGGTTCGTTGAATGCCTCGAACTTGATACTTGAACGTTTGGTCGAACATGTTACCCCGTTTGCTGTATGGAAGTTGACGACTTTATCATCATATGTTGGGAGATCCATTCTACTTATTCGTGTGGATGAGATAAGATCATGACCACTTCCAGAACCCAATATGAATCTCTTATCTCTTTCCTCAACAGGAACAGTGATACACATTGTGTTGCCCCTTTTACCATATCGACCCTCGATATGCTGAACATAGTTCTCCACGAAGACTTCCCTGGACACCTCACCGTCCTCGATGTCGAACCTGATCAGAATGTCCAGGCTGGGGCCGACGATGACCAGGACTTCATCAATGTCACTGTACTCACCCTTCTCATCGATCAGGATAGCCATTGCTTTCCCTCGGCTCGATGCTAGTCTGCATGAATAAGACCATTGCTCATCTTGCCTTATCTGATCGGTGGGCTTACCAACTTTACCATGACCTTTGGGGATGGTCTGGGATTTCCGACTGCACTTCACGAAGTCTTTCTTCACGTACGTTTGGATGCAAGTCTTTGACTCATCGAATCTGACCTTCTTCTTGACGACATTCGATGCAACCTTGTGGAATGTCCCTTCGTCATCACTCCATTCATGGACAAGTGCAGGAGTAGCCTTTGAGCTTGATGCTTCGGTGTTCGGAGCAGTGTTGAATAGATGAGGATCGTGACGTTTGTTGCATTTGTCTCCATATCGGCATTTGCCCTTGGCCCAGTGCCAGCATGGTTCATCAATCTTCTTGGTCTTGTTCGCTGGAGATTGACTTCTTGGAGTTCCTGGCTTTCGACCATTACCTTTCGCGTTCTTGTTCGCATCAAACACCTTTTGGTCGTGACTGTATTCACAATCTTTGCCTTTTCTGCATGCCTTCTTGATGAAATGGAAGTGGCATGGGATCTTCTTCTTGGATCTGGGACTAGCACTCCGGCTGTTTGGTCGCCCGTTTCCTTTCCCTTGACCTTTCCCTTTTCCTTTTGCATGCTGTTTTGGTTGAGGTGATGGTAGAACTGGAGCTGCATCAGCCTTGGCCTTCGCCTTAGGTGCTGCCTTCTCCTTAGGAGTGGCTTTCGCCTTCGCTTTCGGATTGGCATCTGGTGCAGCAGCAGTTGGATTTGGCGCAGGAGCAGTGGGTTTGCCGCCACCTGCAAAATCTCTTGCGTACTTCTCTCTAGCGGCCACGTGCTTGTCTTCTCTGATTCTGGAGATGTGCCTTTCGATGACGTCCAACAGATAGCGATAGCTTCGCCTTTGATCTCCTTCAATCCATGACTCGTACTGCTTGATGTCGAACATCATGAGACTCGAATTTCGAACCTTCTTGTATAGAGCGTCACGGAGCCAGTCGTCAGGAGGTACATCATCCGGCATCATGTTTGATACCATCTCCATCCACTTCTCGTAGAACACTTCCAGGTTGGAGTCACCGAGATACTTCATCGATACGATGTGCTCCATGGTAAAGGCTGTCTCTCGTTGACCTGGGGTTCTGAAGTGTTCCAGAATCATAGCCAAAATTTCTCGTCCCATAACATAGGTTCCTCTTCGACTATGACTCTGTGTTCTCAATCTTAGTTTAATTGCTACATGACGAGCAACACCACCGGCTTGGGCTATAACGTTCGACAATGCAATTGACAACTTGGCGTCGATTGACTGATATCGTTGCCCTCCACTGTCATTCAATAGCTCGATGTCAGGATTTGGTCGAATAGCCGGCTGTAACCATGCTTCCCATGCAGCTTTGTCTCCATCATTCGCGGCAAGAACAACACCCTTGATTCCTTGATGAGATCTGATTGCCAAACCCCAAGGTTCTGTTGTTTCGGCCATGGGCTAACATAGACTTTGTCAGCTTCCCGCCTTGACATTCTCGGTACTTCTTCTGCCGTGTACGCCGCTGTGGAGATATCATCTGCTGAATCGCGTTGTGATCCTCGAACTGAAGGCAAACCAGGAGGTTCTGGAGGTGGTCCTGGACCATTGGGCCCGAAAGGGTCAGGAGGCCCGTCAGGGTCAGGCGGACCGCCCCATCCGCTCGGAGGCTTGTAATAGTCCTTCTCAGTTCCATCGGCGATCTTGTTGTCAACTTCTTTCAGCAGATCGGTGATTCTTTTGTTCGATTGAGAAGGTTGCTGTTGAGACGATCCAGCATGTCCGCGATAGGATTGAGCAGCATTTGTCTTGTAGGTCAACTCCTTGTCGATCTGCGATACCCAAGATTTTAGGATAGCGTTCTCAGAGCTGGCCTCACTCACCTCATTCTCCAGTTTGTCGATGACCAGTCTTGATGCGAGATCATAGTTGGGGATACCTGCCGAATAGGGAAGTGTATCAGGGCTGACCCTGGACATAGATGTTTCAGAATCCTTAAGACTCTTTCTCAGTTCGTCCATGTGACGTTTCATGTCAATAATCTCAGAATTCTTGATACCAATCTTTTCATCCCTATCCTGAATTTCCCCCATGAACATGCATGATCTCTCATATTGCTGAACACCACTAGCCAATTTCATTTTGCGCTCACTTTCTAGTTCAGATCTTAAAGTTCGGACTTCAGCATTGGAGAAGGACGACGCCCCTACATCCGCAACTTCAGTCAATCTTTCTTTTAACAACATGTTCTCCTGTAAACATTCATGAACTTCATGGTCTAGATCCTGAACCCTGATTTGAGCGATTTTGGCTTGATTACGTAGATCTTCAACAAGCATCTCATCAGGGCCACGACCGTCGGTCGTAGTGCCCTGAGTCAATGATCTTCGCAACTTCACGTTCTGCAATTTGATCTCATCCTTCAATTCACAGTTCATCTCCTGCTCATTGGTGTAGAGCTCTTCATAGTGCTCTGCCCTTGTGATCGCATTCGCACTAGCTTGTGATTCAAGCCTCAGGTGTGATATTGCTTCAGCCTCATGGTTCCTGTATGATGCAATTCTTCTGACAGTATCATGTTCAGTGTTTCGGTGTTTCAGATCACTTTCCAATTTGGCCTGATTTGCCTCGAAAACCTTCTTTCTAGATTCTCTAGTGATCTCTTCAATACTGCTTTCATACAACTCGGCCTGTTTGCGAGATTGAACTAGAGCTTCACTCAATAGCTGATTTCGTTCAGACAATTCATGAACTGCAATTGATTGCTGTTGGCTAATCATTTCAAGTTGATTGCTTGAGAAGGATGCCATTTCGGATCGATTACGATATTCCATAATTGAGTTCTGGAAATCCGTCTGCATTTCTTGACCTTCATTGTACAATCGGTTGGCAATATCGGTAGTTAAGACATTGGTCTGATGAAGTTGTTGCAGTCTTGCCTCCGTATTACCCAATAGTCCTTGAAGGTGATGTACTTCATCCCTGTACTCTTCCTGGATCTCCATACCGCGTTGATGGATCCGTCTTGCACCATGTTCCATCAGGGCACCTCGGCGTTCAAGGTCTTGGATGCGTATTGTTGCACCTTCGTCTTCCTGAGATGCTACCATTAGTTCTGCTTGATACTCTGCAACCTCATTTGCGGAACATGACAATCTATGATTGAGTGCATTGACCTCATCAAACACATTCTGGTTGTGTTCCTGAAGATATTCAGTGAATCTGATCTCGATGTCATGAATCAGTCGATCTCTAGATGCAGCATATGCTTCCATGTTGTTCAACTGATTACGTAAGGATTGACATTGTGCCCGTAGTTCTTCTATCATGGCAATAGGTTCACTAGCCACAGAAGTATCCGTTGATCTCCTCTTAACGCGAGTGTCCCCGGTCCTCTCACCAATTCGGTCGGTTACGGCCCTGGTGGATCTGTCCCTTGGGGTAGTTCGTCCTCGAGATGGCCGATGCCCTTGACGGACGACATCACTTCGAGCACTGTTTCGAGAAGATCTTGGTGTACTTTGGGTGGATATTCTTCGTCTGTTTGATGTAACTTGCCATCCGGACTGTGTAGTTCGGGTAGAGCGTATCCCACCACTGTCTGCCGTGTCGCCAGGGGAAGATTGAGTGACCTCCTCGACCGGCATAGCAGTGTTCTCATTGAAGGTAAACTGCGTGTTGCGTGAGTCTCCGCTGCCGCCTTGCATCTTTGCGATGATGAGCTGATTGGTCCTTTGCGTCCACAATCTTGAGCTCAGACGGTCCGGCTACCAGCACGCAGGTACTCCTCTTCCGACGGAAGAAGTGAGCCCTTACGGCTGATAACCTGTGAGCAATTTGATCCTTGTTCTGGATGTTATCTCAATTAGGTAGTACCCTTGTTACTGGTAGCCGATGGTTGCCATGCGGAATCACACAACGCAGCCTTTTCTCTATGCGCTTGAGCCATGATGGCGTCCCGTGCAATTGTTGTTTACACGTCACATGTCATACATGTGGTATCGCTGAGTTCCCTTTGACAAATAATATGTGTTAATGATGTGAATTATGTGAATGATTTCATTGATTCTCTGAAATATGTGACTTATGAAGTAAAATATTGTATGATGGGCTGAATGTATTTGAAATTTTGAAATGGATTTGAAGGAGTTGGAGATGACGTGGAGGAGTATCATCGTGTGTGGATCATGGAGATGGGATGAGATGGGCTATGGAATCTACGGAAGCTACTGTAGAAGGAATGTAGAGATGACCAATACCATGGACTCAAATGTTGACTTCAAACATTGATACAAGATGATACAAGCAAGTGCGCTCACTTTTCTTGGTGTCCTTGAGTTTGAAGCACACCCCTCCGAATATCGCAGCTTGAATTTGTGCACACATATTACGTTGAGAGGATCTGGGTTCCAAGGCGATCTCCATCATCCAATATTTCAATATTTGTAACGGGCACATTGAAATCATTGAACCCCCATCATCCAACAGAAATCATCGAATCCCCATGATACACCTGAAATATACCATCTGGTTATTTAGCATAGCCATGGAAAATCACCATTTTTAATAGGTAAACCATCTATAAATGGGCCATCTATACCATGGCTATGTTAAATAACCAGATGGTATCATCCAACGCCGTCAAGTCGTCAAGATGCAGATATGTTCGCATCCGTGGAGGTCAATTTCTCTCGCGCCTCACTGTGCAAGTCTTTGGAAGAGTTGGGGCCCCCTTTCCACATCAACAGCCCATCAACTGAAATACAGTAAGCCACGGTCGTAAATCCTGGCAAATTTCACAATAAAGTGCCAGTTGGGGATAGTTACCTTTTTCTGTATGTTTGTTGGCAGAACTACTGTGAGTTTAATTATGCTGAACTAATATCATTGTTCGGGTGTGTTCTGCCAGGGTCACTGGTATCGAACCACCTCAATGTACATCATACTGGGTTGTCTTTGATAGAGTTTGAGATCAACCTCCTGAGCTCAGCTGGATCAACATGCGGCTGCCCCAACGTTTGGCAATGCCTTTGCTGAACTCCTATGTCTTTGCAAACTTTGAGTTCGTCAAATCAGTCAAACCACATCCCCATCCCCATTCCCCCATCCCCATCCCCACCTGCCGCAGTTCCTCCTGCAGGCGTCGCAGCTTCTGTTCCTCGTCATTCTGCAGCTGCGCCCGCTGTGCGTTTTGCGCCTGCATCTCGCAGCGCGTCTTGCGCAGCTCCGTCTCGGTGCTGTCGCGCTGGCGCTTCAGCAGGGCCACCTGTGGCCCAGGGGGGTCATGGCTGAAGATCTCTGGGAAAATAAGGGGAACAAAAAGGATAAGCACCTGGGCATTGATTGTGGCAACTAGCTGATAACTAATGATAGTGTAAAATGATGTGCAAAAACATGTGTCACCCGCGGTCTATGCTGCTGGATGTAACCTGACAAAATTATATACACCATATTACACCATAAGGGCAGTCATAATTTTCTCGACTGGATAGCTGGACAAAACATAAGCAGCCTTTTGCACATTGATGTGCATGAACATTTAGCCGATTAGCCACAAGAAATTTGTGAAATCACACTGATGGGCACCTATCCAAGATGTCCTTCCGTTAAATCTTACTTTTTGGCAACACTAGATGAGTCCGTTAGGTATAATTACACGGTTTAGACATGGTTAGACTAAATTTAACACTTCACCTGTTTGTTGTTCAATCAACCTCTCCCCACCGCCTCCTCCCTCAAGGGGTCCACCACACTCTCCTCCCGGGTCGGTGAGGCGCCGCGCGCCGCCCCGTCCCGGTCCGCGCGGAGGGCAGCCAACTCACCTGTGCTCAGCACCAAAAATCCGCGAAAATTGTGGGACATCACCATAAATTGAGGTGGACCTTGGCATCAAATCTGACTAGATGGGGATGAGCATCATCATCATCATCATCATACATGAACATGAACATGAGCATGAACATGAAGATGAACTCAGGAGGAGTTCAAACTGTAAAAGGAACCAACATTGAGACGTTGAGGGCAAACTTACCGTTTCAGTTGATGGGTGACCGCCATCTGTTGGATGACATGATGACATACATATTTGCCTGTCGTCTCTTTTTTGGGGTTCAGGTTTCTGCCTACCTGAAGCCCCTTCTCCGGGAGGAGTTCCCCCTTTTGGAAACACCAAGTTGATAACTGATATCTAAATCTCTATACCTGTACATAGAAACATACTACGCTACTGTATATTTATAAATAAATGTATATATGTTTATTTAATACAATATATACACAATCACTTAAAAACTAGTTGTAAATATTCGTGTGTATATATATGGGTATGTCTCAAAATGAGGAGTGCGGCCCGGGAAGTTTGACTAGGGGGTATGATTCGTGGGTATGATTCGGGGTATGATTCGTGGGTATGATTCGTGGGTATGATTCGCGGACCTTGATTTAGTGTTTCCCTGCATCCTCCGCGTATAGTTATTTACCCACACTTACCCCGAAAATGTTTCAACTGTTGGTAATTATACCATACGTGGAGCGCTCTGGAGCTGGCATACTGTTGACGCTGTGCGTGCTGCTGTCAGAGTGGTGTGCGCGCTTTGGAGCGGGCATCGTGGTGCCGTTGGAGTGCCGCTGCGAGGTGCTGGTGCAGGGTGTTGCTTGCTGTCAGAGTGGTGTGTACAGTTTGGAGCGATGCTGGTGGCGCTCAGGGTGCTGCTGCAGGTGCTGCCTGGTGTGTGCCCTGCTTTGGAGCGGGCATGCTGGTGAGCGGATGCCGGTGGAAGGTGCTGCTTGAGGGTGCTGTCGAGCTAGCTTGCTGGTGCTGCTGCAAGGGGTGATGCTTCAGGGTGCTGCAAGGAGGGTACGTACTGTACCCAACTCGTGCTGCAAGGGTGCTATGTGAAGGGCGCTGCTGCACGCTGCAGGGTGCAGCTGTTAGAGTGGCGTGTCCGCTCTGGAGCTGGCTGGTGGTGCCGCTGCAGGGTGCTGCTTCAAGGTGCTGCAGTTAAAGTGGTGTGTGTGCGCTTTGGAGTTGGCATGTTGGTGCCATTGCAGGAGCTGCAGGGTGCTGTTGTCGGATTTTTCTCAGAAGCAGCAGGAGGCGTAGTCTAGCCCGTGGCGAATGGTTACAAAGAAAAGAGCTCACAAATCACAAGTTCTGATCTTGCAAATGTACCAAGGTTCAGAATTGGGAAGTTTGAGGTATGATTCGGGTATGATTCGGGCATGATTCGGGGTATGATTCGGAAACCCATCTTTTTTTGAATTCAGGAAGCTTTGTTGCTTGAATCTCTTTTTCCCACCGTGAACCTACTACGATTGCTACTCAATGGCTGCAATGGCTCGACCTGCCAGACGACCTTGGACAGGACCTGAATATGAAGAATGTGAAGATCTAAATGCACATCTATGATTTATATCCGACGGCCTGCCGGCGTCTCTTCTGGATGTTCTTCTCATGTACCTTTAGTTCAGCTACGCTTAGGCTTATGTTCCTCTTCGACGGATTTTTGGTTTGGTTGCCAGCCAGCCAGCCAGCCAGCCAGCCAGCCGCACACAGAGTCATCCCGCTCATCAGCCTCATCAGCAACACAGCAAGCAGCCAGGCACGCAGCCAGCCAGCTGCAACTAGCCAGCCCTATACCAGCAGCAGCAACTGAGCCAGCCACCTAGCCAGCCAGCCAGCCACCCAGAGCCAGCCACCCAGAGCCAGCCAGCTTAGGGATAATGATGAGACTCTGTGCGCGTGGAGAAGATTCGCCACTCCGTGAAGGTATGTGAAGGTAGCCAGGGATCATCGGGTCTGGCCAACACTGGTCAATTAGCTTGTCAGGTTCATAATAACAGGTGAGGCCAATGCAATCCCAAACGATCCCAAAAGAAACATTCATAATAATGATTTTTTGGGGTATGATTCGGAGGTATGATTCGGGGGTATGATTCGGGGTATGATTCGGGGGTATGATTCGCACAAATCGAACTTCCTGCCTTTACTAAAAACTGCACCCGTTAAAAAAAGACACAGCCATATATATATATATACACATCTCATCTCATCTATACCATCTGTACCTATGTAGACATATTATATTCACATATGTTACACACTTACATTAAGTTAATACAAGATGTATTTTTTTCCTGCCCAGACGTGTCGCATCCCCACAGCTTTCCACCTGCTGCCACTACCGCCGCAGAGGCAGCCGCAGAGCGTTCCTCCCACAACTCCGAGCGCAGGCGACGAGCTTCCTGCGGCGCAAAGCATCATGTGGAATTTACCCTACACGGTGGAGCGGCCTGAATATCTATAAGTTGGTGAACATAAACTATAGTAATAGTAGTTATAACTATATATATATATATATACAGTATATATATCTCTCTCCCTCTCTCCATCGCCCTCTCCGGGAGTTCAGCATCTTGCTGAAGGCGAGCCAAGGACAGCTTGGCAGTTCAACGCCCGAGCTCAGTTGCTAGGCGTGTCATATCACCAAGCCAAACAACAGGTAACATTGAAATCTCCGCTACTATTATATATATATATACATAGGAGTTTATGATATTTCGTTGATCGGGCCAAAAAAACAACTTAACACTCCTGCCGTCGCATTTCAGCTGGATATAAATATATATTTATATTTTTTTTAAAGAACCCGAAAAGGTAAAGCATTTAAACATAGCTTCAAAATATCTTAAAATCATCAAATCTGGACATTGTGAAGTCTTGCTCTTGCTTTATGACATACATCTCTTAAAACGAAACAACAACATAAAAGAAGTAACAAACAAGGAACCTCAAATACTATTCCTTTGCCTTTCCTCCTGCATGTGCCTACTAGTGTATTTCCGCTAATTAGCCGCTAGATACTTGTGTGTGTCCATTGCCATGTGGCTATTGCTCAAAATCATGCCTCCACCCAAAGTTGGATGGTGAACTACCAGAAATAGCATCAAGAAAAAAATCTTCAAACATCCCTCTTTCCAGGCCTCAGCCGCTGTCAAGCGCTGTTCTTGCATCTCCCCGCGCAAGCTGCGGAGCTGCTCCTGTGCGGGGTTGGGTTCTAACATAAAAATGCGGCAAACCCATGGGAATTCCTGCAAAAATTCTGGATTAACCCAACACCATAACTGATTTAGCAAACTAAAATTGGTGGATTTTAACCAGCGAAGATGTGTGATTTATCCATCCAGCTGCTGGATTTAGCGGGTAAATGGTGGATTTAAAACCATAGATTGAAACCACCAACAAATATCGACCAATACGGGTACGGGTCAAAACCATGTAACCCTGGTGGACAGCAAAATATGTAGCTGGTAAATGGATGTTAGCCCCCAACATATATCTATATATGTGTGTGTAATCCTCTCTCTATATTACTAAAACGCCCCCCCAAAAAATAGTAAACACAGTGATCTATTCTTATTATTAGGGGGTATTTTGTATTAGGGCGCCCCTAATATTCCAATGAAAAACCCTAATAATGAAAATGAAAAATAAAACTTGTGAGATGGGACCCTAATAAAAAACTTCCAGGTGGCAATCTATTTTTATTAATTGGGGTTGAACCCATTGTTTCACCATCCTGTCCTCCTATTGATTCTCAATTGCCACAATTAAGAATCCAACTGTGCCAAACCAAAAAAAACGGAAGTGCCACACCAATCCTATTTTTTCACGTGGGGGGGAGTTTTAGTAACAGGAAGAAGGGATTATATACATGTATGTATGTATGTATGTATTTATTTAAATCATAGGTCTGAACTGTCCCAGTATGACCACCTGAATATGACATTCTCAACACATGTACTAAATTGTGATTTATAAATTGTGGCCAAATACCCTCTGATAACTTATATAACAGTTTGATTGCCATGAACAAATCATCATTTCTAGTAGGTAAATTGATCGAGGTTACTTTTCAGGGGGGGGTCCTGCCAGCCATTTTATATATAGTATAAAACGGTGGGGTCCAACCCCTTGGGGGTCTATAAATTGAAGGCCCCAACCCCCCTGAGGCACTATGATTTGAACATGGTGGCCCTTAACCAGAGTCCAGAAATTAACAGAAAAAAACCTTCTGACTATAAAATGCCAGGTACTGACCCCCCCAAAAAGAATCTATAGAATGAAACAGCAGGTTGAACATGTCTTAAAAAAAGAGGGATCCATGACACATTTGTTATATCTTGACATTTTCAAAAATATATCATAGATCATCTAATGATCATCTTATATTATTTTCATATATCGATTGTATATATATATATCGTTAATTCGGGGGTGACGTACATCTGGATGTGTCAAAACATGTACGCTTACAAAGAGAACACTTAAACACACATGATCAAACATACACATGGTTTGAAATAGATCTTACTGCAAAAACAATCAGGTCTGGGAAAAAAATCAACATATTTCTTCCACACACATGTTACTATAAAATGCCAGGGCTTGACCCCCAAAAAAGTTTGCATAAAACGAAAAAAAACAAATTGTATACAAAATGGCAAGGCTATACCCCCACAAAATCATAACATAAAACGTTTTATGGAGGGGGTTGACCCCTGCCATTTTAATTATAGAGGAAAAAATAGCATCCATGTAAATTGTCTTGAAATTGGCAATTTTCCATAGCTATATACGTTGGTTTACCCGAGAACAATCATATGACTCATATGACAACCAGAGAAATGTAACAGTTGAAAAAGAACATGAATCAAAACCACCAATATCGACCAATATCAAACCGCCCATGTATTCAACACCCTCCGGAAATCAAACATAACAATGGAAAATCCCTCAAAAATCGATTCTTGTATGGGTAAATCCTCTATAGATAGGGATTTTCCAGCAGTAGCCATTTGTGATTACCCAAGGTTATATCCCATTATATCCCCACAAAATCCCATTCTCTTTCAATTAAATCCCCAACATTCCCCAACGATTTCCTGACGACGTTAGGCCAACATATAGGCATCGCCGCGCCTTGGCATCCGCCGCTGCCGCCTCCATCAGCGTGTGGCCACTGCGGCTCTGCGACAGCTGCGCGGTGGCCTCAGAAAGGCGCAGCTGCAGCGAGTCTTTTTCCTTGACCTCGGAGGGCGCCCAGGGGACAACATGGGGATCTGTGGCAGGCCCCTGTGGGCTGTGGTTGCCATGGAAAACATCACTGGAAAACATGGGGATCCATCAGTTTTGATGTCCCCAATTTTCCCTCTCCAACCTGCATGTTTTGAAAGATTTCCCATGGACACGTTTGATTACCAGAGGGTACTCTAACTACCCTAGCCAAAATGTGCAAAATATTCAAGAACAAAACTCAGTCCAAAAACTGAATAAAGGATGAAGGTGGAATGGTAAACTTACTCATAGACCATCCCCAATATGACCAGATAAAGAGTAGTCTAATTATTCCATTAAATCATCGCCATATCCATCCAAATACCACGGAAAAAACCCTGAGTGGGTTCACTAACCATTAAGATCCCAGTCAAAGAATATTAAATGGATGGTAATTATAAGATATCAAAAGTGGTTTGTCCCAACATTACACAAACATTAACCATAATGTCAACCCTGGATTAATAAAACCCCAAACGATTGATTAATTGGGAGGGTACCATTTACAGTAAGTATCAAATGAAATGACTATTGGAGGAGTACCCCCCTAATTAATAAACCATGGATCTATGGTTTATTAACCACTATTAACCACTATTAACCACTATTAACCACTATTAACCGCTATTAACCACTATTAACCATGGTTTATTAATCCGGGAGTATCAGATGAAATGACTATTGGAGGAGTACCCCCCTAATTAATAAACCATGGTTTAGCAAAATCCGGGGTTGACATTAAACATTGTGGGTGAACCATCCCCCAACGGGACTTTAAGACGGCCTGGCCTCAGCCAGGAGGTGTCGCACTTCACCGCGGAGCTGTTCCCCACTGCTGTCCGTCTCGCCCTGGGCAGCTCTTTGGAGGGGGGTCACAATGAAGTTATATATGCATATACATATGTATATACATACACACACACACATATATATATATACACAATATATTTGTCATGTAAATGATTTATACCTCAATATAACCTGATACATTGGTAAAAATTCCGAGGTCATCCGCAATGGCCAGTGCCTGCAGAACGGCCAATTCTCGCTTCAAACGCAGGGCTTCTGAGCGATGAGCCTGGCAGGCTGCCAAGGGTGACGCAGGAGATGAGTGGCACTGTGGCTTACAACAAATAACATGGTTTTACGCATAAATTAGTTTAACAAACATATGGGAAAGCCGTCATATATCTATATATATATACATATGGTAGTACATAATGATGTTGTTGATATGTGTTATTATGTGCTATTATGTACTATTATGTGTTTTGAAGATATAGTCCCCTATAGATTCCTATAGTTCAAAACGATTTCTGGCACATGGGTACACAACCATCCGGCACTACATTTCTTTACATCTCTGCTGATCCGTATGGCAGTTTGAAACGCAGCTCCTTGTACACCCACAATCAAGCTTGGCAATCAATAAAACATCCAACCACTCCCGGATTGAAGGACAAAAGAGCCAAAACCATTTCAAATTGCATATATTGCATATGCTTTGTCAATGTTGTTCAAGCATGCTTTGGAAATTGCTTTGGTGCATCAGTCATCACCCTCATCCCACCCCAGTGCCTCCAAGTCCAAATTCTCCTGCCTCAGGCGTTTCAAGCTCTCCTCAGTGCCTCAATGCCCCCTCCCAAGCACCCGGTGAGGATCTGACCGCTGGTCTTCCAAGCCCCGATGTGCTGACCATGTTGAGTGGCACCAACCTTTTCTCCAGCAGTTTGGTGCCTTTTGCAAGTGTTCAAGACCTGCCTGGAAGGGTTTAGTGGTTCCACTGAAGCCAACGAAATGCCACGATATCTGTCATTTTTGTCAGGTCTTCATCCAATCAGATGCGTTTCTGAAAATTCCATGTGATCAGCCATGAAATCCACATCTTCGGTGTTTACAGTGGTTTCAGGTTTCATCAGAATTTTTGGCTGGACGCCAGATTTCCAAACCGCCAAGGTGCTGTTGAGTTCGTCTTTGAGCTGTTGGATGACACGATCACCTGGGACCATCTGGCAGAGGAGTGGGGATTTCCAGGGTATAGATGATGTTTATGGATGTTTATGGTATCTACATTGTATGGGTAGATAGTGTAATTTTGGAATTCACAGGTTGAAAAGAACTTTTCCATGCATTTTGGGATTGGCTTAATATGCTGCAATGAGAAAACCGTTTAAACATACAGTGAGGTGGTAGTGAGGTCGGCGTACATTCGCCCAGCCACATGGATGCTTCCTCTCAGCGAGAAATATGCTCAACGAACCATGGACATTCAGAGAGCGAAACAGCCCCGATGGTAGCAAGAGGACTTTAATCCCTTCCCCCTCAAATTTAGTATCAGCTGGGATTATGTCCCCACATACACGCACACACACACATATATATATAGCTATAGATATGCAAATGATATGTATATATATGCTATATGGACTCTATGTATATATGTATATATACATAGCTTGCATATGCTATATTTAGCGCATATGTATGAATATATATATATTGTATCATATAATACTTGAATATCATACTATATGTTTATCCAATATCCATATGTTTAGTTGCATATCCATTGCCTATCTGGCATATGGATGGCAAATGAATCAATTCCCGGCGCCGAGTGGCGTGCGCCAAGTTCCACCTGGTTTCCTTGGGCTTGGGCACGCTGTGTAGCCGCCTCACCTGGCATGTCGACTTTTCGGCCAACCAATGGGGGGATTTTCTGGCGAGTAATCAAACTTGATTTGATCTGAACATTGATCATCTATGATAATCTTCTGTAGTTCTTACTTGATCCATGAATCATCCAATGATTTCGGATGATGGAAGCCACATCATGAAACAGATTAAAATACATAAAATCTCATATTGTCTCTGAAAAATCTGATTCTTTGGCAATAAAAGCGGATTGCATAAATAAGTAATTAACCAGAAAAAAAAACATCCCTAGGAGGTTGAAATTTGGCCACCCCTTGCCAACCAACCCACGTGATCCCACGTGACTATGGCGGCGTGTTGCCTTCTTTCTTCACAATCTCCTGCTGCAATCTGGCCAATTGAGTCCTCAGTGCTGCATCAACTTCCAGGCCTGGACATTATAGAAATTCATAGAATGAGGCTAGATTTGACATTGAATCGTCCAGAAATATCAGACATGTACTTTAAATCAATCGATTGCTTGGTTGTGACCTGTATCTCAAACGGCTCATTTTCGGGCATCCCAAGGCATAGGTCGCCACAAACATGCGACAACATGTTCACATCCCAAACCGCCTGGTCAACTAATCCCGCTTTTACTAATCATCTTCTTTTTATCATGGTCTTCCTATCAACGGGTCACACACTTCTATGTGCTGGTTTATTGGGAAATACGAATTTTGGCAATGCCAGGTGTGCACAACGCTCCGCTCCAAACGTAATGCCATTGAGACTGCGACTCCGCATCCACTAAGCGCGGTTTCAGAAGGTTCAGCTCCGATTCAGCCCGTTGCGCATCCTGCATGGGAGATTTTCCATGATTCTCCCATAAAATTGATCAACAGTTCGCGTAGCATGGCATGATTTAAGCCATGCTTAATTAAGGTGATGATGGTTCCATGACATGCATCGGAAAAACCTCATTTTCATCAACCAATCACAAAAATTGATCTAATTGGGATGGTTTGATGGGAAACCCACACCGAGCCAAAAAAGTTCCGAGGAACAACACTTATGTTAAACTCTTAAGACCATGGACTTCCCAGTTCCTGGGAAGTAAAATCATGTTGGTAAAACCAACCATAAACTATCCCCAATATAGGTAGGTGTATTATTGAGTTTACCATATGATCCCCATATGTTTGGACCATTCTTTCCCCATCCCGTCACCTGGCTCTCCCCCAAGGCCTTCAACCTGGCGGAGACACTGGCAAGGTCTGAGCTGCTGGAAATCAGCTGTTGCCTCAGCTCTGTCGTGGCGATTGCTTAAGGAATCGTCATGACATGATATGGGTATGGGTCAAAACCTTGTACCCCTGGTGAACATCAAAATAGCTGGTAAATGGATGTTCATCCCTCTAAAAATGGTATTAATAGGTATTGATTCATAGCCATATGCACATACATTTGGTTCGCAAAACGGGCCGACTATGTGTGTGTGATCCATATACTAATCAATTCAGAAATTCAAACTATCACAGTCAACTGCATCAAAATGTTTCGTTAGCTATATGTTCAAGCCATTGTTGGTGATATTTGGAAATCAGCAACCCAGCCAGGTTTTCCAGAGGCCACCGAGGGGCTCCAACATCGCTCGTGCACGGTCCTGGGCTGTCGGATATGACTCATATGAGTACATGCTGCCAACTTTGGATTGTTTATATGGTGTATGGCTTTTGCTTAGCCAAATAACTAGTACTTCGTTATTTGATTGCGAATCCAGTTTTAGATTAAACTCAATTAGTGATGGTATGACTAAATACCATGTATCATGGTTATTACATCTCAGCTGTGATGGTTAAATTCTCTGTTTTATTGTTGACGTAAAATCTGCAATTTTTATGGTTCACTACCATCTTTGATGTTGAATCGCACCATTTTGGTGCTTAAATCACATCTTTGCTTGTAAGGAAACATGCTGGCCGCTGAAAAGCAACTTTTGCTGCCCAAATAATCCACCATTTGGCATGTTAAACCACCATTTTGATCCATTTTGCATGGTAAATCCCCCAATTTGGCAGGCTAAACTCCATCATTTCCCATGGGTTTCCCATGGGTTTCCCATGGATTTCCCGGATCGCTCCAAGGCGCTGCCTCCGCCGCCCGGGCCTCAGCGCTGCTGACCTTCCCGGCGGCGTCGCTGGCGGAGTGCAGGTGCTTTTCCCGGAGCCGCGACAGCTCCTGGCGATGCCATCACCATAGGTTTCAAAAAAGTTATGGCTAGTTATGACATAACAGGGGTTGGTTTGCCTGTCCCATTTTGGGTATATTGGACATCACCTTATAATAGCATATAATAGCCATGGCATTGACCATATACCTAATGGTTGGGTGATGTTCAATGGGGACATTTAATGACCCATGCATAATGTGATCTGGGTAAATTATAATAATTCACCAACCTGAATTCCTGTAAGGCCATTTGGGGATGATTTCCCTAAAATAAACCCTGATTTCCAGGGCTCGGTCGCAGTGAGGTCGTGACTTGAATGACTGGGATGTTTTGGTTTCACGGTTTCGCAAAGTTATGGTCTAATGATTTGGATTGATTTGGGTTAATGACTGGGTTGTGATGGTTGAGATGATTTGGGGGTACCTCCATTGTGACCCACCATTAATCTACAGTAATAGACCTACAAATCTACAAAGTTACAATATCTTTTATTGGTAATGTATAAATGCCGTATCAATGCGATTATATATAAATTATACACACACACACTATAATATGCGAACCGATGAAATTTGTTTACACTCTTGGTAAGCAAGTGGAATCTTACTTGATGGAGATGTCTCTAGGCAAACATGAGGAAGTGACCAGCACAGGTGAACGGAAAATCAAGCTGCAGCTAGGGAAAAGTCGGTCCTGCAGCTTACCCACAATAAGAAGGATTGAGCATAGTAAAATATAAAATGATGTCAATGTACAAATAAATGGGGAGTTCATCCACCATATGGGGTTTGGTGCTGGTTGGTCAGGAACTGGCCCCGATATCTGACAAGAAATTGTCCTTGAAAGCTATTGGCCAAAGAACTATTGGTAAGATATAATTCGTTTCTCTATGTTCATAGATAAAATTTGATACGACCAACCCATGAACTTAAGGAACTTATATACCAAGAAAAACATACCCAATTTGAAAATGAACATGTTCATCACGATTAAATATTGGTTATCCTGGCAAGTGTTTATAGTGCCTCTTTCCTTGAGAATATGAGTTGTTGAAAATCATCACCCGAGTGATGCAAAGTGACGAACTTTCAATAACTTTCAATTGCCCAGTTGCGGGCCATCTTTAATCCGGATTTGTTTGTCTGCTGCAAACTTTGAGGGTTGCACATCCATTCTCGCTTATTTTGTGGTTCCCAAAGCTGCCAAACTGACATTCTTCGCCACGTCCTCCTCAAGCTGACTAACTTGCTGTCTGAGAGCCTGCCTCAGCATGGAGCCCCAAGGGTTGAAAAGTCATGGAAACTGAAGCTTCCCTGAACACGATAAGGATAGGAGAAAACATGGGAATACATGGGCTAAATACATCTAAATACCCAAACTGCTAGCATCAAGCCACACCAAAAAAAACCCATTCTCCCAGTGAGTTTGCCAAGTTGCGCAGCTCCATCTTCGCTCTTCACTCCATTCAGCTGAGCCTGACCAGTTCGAACGGATTTCTTGATTAGATCAAATTCCCATCGTTTTTTTTTGGGGCTTAAAATCCTACAAAAATCATGGATGTTTGATGTTCTGAACAGCGCGCCCAATCTTTACTATGTATATACAGGTATTTCAATATTATATGATATAAACCAGATTCACCACATCACATCCCCATATGATGGTTCTTATCCCCATGTTCGCTGATTGGATAAACAACTTGAATGACCTCTTTCCTCCAAATATCTTCTCAGCTTCAGCCCTATATACTACATATCAAATCGTCATTTGTGGCATGAACATCACATTGCATTTCACAAGACCCCCTCGCACATTCATGTTTCAACACCATAATAATATTGCTATATATATCAGAAGCCGCTGAATTCAAACGATGCTAGGCCGCGACAGACATGTCACTTTGTGCCTTGGGAAAAAAATTAATTGCTATTCCACCTTTGGCTGGTTCAAGACTCTTAACACCAACTCAGAAAAATTCCATATGGTGTATAAATGTTGGACTGCTTTAGCCTGCTTAAAATCATGTGGGGATGGGTCAAAACCCTATCCCCCTTCTGTTCACATCAAAATAGCTGGGATTTATGGATGTTCATCCCCCTAAAAATGGTATTAATAGGTATTGATCCATAGCCATGTAAACACCCAACATTCGCCACATTTCCCAGCCCTGCGCCGGCCTCGAGTGACGCCACTCGCGCCGCCAGCGCCGTCTTCTCCGAGTCGCTGCTGGACTTCAGCGCTTTGAGGCGTTCGAGCTCTTGCGAAAGCTCCAACCTGGCAGGGTTCCAGTGAAAAAAAACATGGGAAATTCCACGGTTTTGTTGATATATTAATAGATTTAATAGTTAAGAATGAATATATATATATATATAATGAATATATGATGGATATTTACTGGTTAATGCCATGGTTAACGCCATGTTAGGTCAATATATCAATATATTCTACGATATATCAACCGTTTATGGAAATGGTGATATATTACGGAATATTATGATACTGAGATTCTACTCGTGCTTGATATGTTCCATACAGTATTCCTTGGTGATTTGATGGTGAATTTGCTGGGATAGATCTTATTATGTGTTTTTCGCAAGAAAATATAATATATATATTATATATATATTGATTGTGGAATCACTGTTGCTGATAGTCAGGTTGCAAACTGTCATGGGGAAAGTCGTGAACAGTCTGGGTGAAAAATCAACAGGAATGGGGACATGTGACATGATGGGATTTAGAGACAATACTACCCTCCAGTAAATCAACATAGACCCTGCCCGATAGGGCTTGGAAGATTAGTTCAAATTGGGAAATTGATTATTTTCAGGGTCTATGTCAGATGTGATGGGTTGATAAGCAACAAAACATGCAATCATCACGCGGAGTTTGTCAAATACTGTCATAAAACATAACCACATGGAAATACATTTGTACTGAATGTGATTTCTGGATAAAGGTGGGATGATGGTGATAGAATTGATGATACGAGAATGATTCATTGTCCCTTCCCCTTGACAATAAATACCCAGCAATCAAAACCCTGGGAAAGCTAACGTAAGTTCAATTTGTGGGATGATGTCACCCTTTAGAAACTTTAGACTTTAGATCTAGTGTGAACGGAGCCCACTGTACAATGCCCCCCAAAACCATCATCTGCACCTGCTTTGCACGGCTTCTTTCAATAAATCCTGTGCAAAGTAGCTGTCAGCAACTGGGCACTGGGCAGGCAAAAATCCAATGAAGTTGTTCATGCTCTGGTGCATGCAATTTGTGCACATGCCTAAGCCTGAAAAAAATGTCTGAGAGCCGTGCTAAAATGTATATCGGAACCAAAAGGTCTCTAGCCCACAACTCTTTAACAATAAGAAACTCAATTGCACAGAGTCACTCTCTGTGCTTATTGCTCTCTTCCCAGCAAAGTTCTGTGGGACCAACCAGGGACTGAGACGTGTGAGATAGCCCTTCTCATCGAAAGGATGAAATCGTAAGGAGTGAATATAACATCCCAAATCTGTAATTTCAAAGGCGTTTAGAATTATGTTCAGCCTTCGGAGTTTCCATATCAATCGTTTGGCGGGGGCCATCATGCCCACCAACCGCCCCCTGCCACCTCAGTCTTGCCGACGGCCGCACGTTGGCTCTGTTCCCTTGATTGTGCCTGGCACCCATGGAAAGCCTCTTCAAAAAATGGAGAAGTGCTCTCCAAACTCGTTGTTTCAGTGGAAGATCACCCATTTCTGCTGATTGTAGATGGCTTGCTTCTTCATTCGGAGAGGCATCTTAATCTACAGCTATGTTCAGAGACCATTTGCAGTATTTTGAGGTGGAACACCGTCCCAATGCCAAGATATCCAGGCACCTGGGCCAGGTCCCTTTGCACCGTCTCCAGCTGGGTCTTCAGCTTCTCTCTTTCTACCAGGACCTCCTGTTCCATGTTCCAACCAAGCGACCAGGGGCAACAACAAGAGGCTTGTTTCACGCATCCTGACATATCACTGACTCTATAATCTTGGAGGTATTTTAGGGGTATTTTAGGGGCATTGGGAAACTTTTGGGAAACTTTTGAGGATATAACCTCAATTGGATACACAAGGGAGATCATCGGAGGGGTAATCCTTCCAAATACTGCAAGAACCGACCACTCTCCACGAATCTCTGAGTGTGGCTTATAATCTTAGGATATCTTAGGTCTACATCTCATTATGGGTCTTCTGGCTGGTTCTTGTTGACACTCACTTCACGATTTCGATGATTTCGTAGGTATTGAGCCGTTGGTATTCACCACTATTCACCCATCCTCAAAACGGACAGGGCATATTCGCACGCTGGTTAAAAGACTAACTGTCACCAACTATGAATTATTCCAATCATGTTCCATCTAAGTCTTCATCACGGAAGGTTCACACCGCCTTTATTGTTGGTCTAGAGTCTACAATATATTTCCATCAAAGGCGTGCATACTCCAAGTGATGTTTCAACAAAATCCATATCAATATATTTTTTGATTCTTGAACTTCTTTTTTCCCTGGATTGATCGAATCAAATTGCTGGATCGATTACCCAGTGGATGGTGACAAATCCTCACCACTTGCCTTTGACTTGGCGTCAGCTGCATTGCGCAGCCTGGGCCATGGCGGAGCCAGCTGCAAAAAGCGCAGCAAAGAAGCAACTTGGGAGCACAAATGAGCACAGTACACAGTTTGGACACCTGTGATTCCTGTGATATGTCATCTATTTTCCGAAACATATATCAAGCCAGTTATATCCTCTGGTAAACTAACATAGCTATTGAAAATTGCCATTTATAGTGAGTTTTCCCATTAAAAATGGTGATTTTCCATAGCTATGTTAGTTTACCAGAGGGTATCCATTACTTTAGACATATTTTTCCATATGTTCCGACAGCAGATATGCCATCCCTTTGGACCAGCGTTGGCCATTCCAAGCCACTCGGGCGCGGAAGGCACGGAAGGCACGTCGGCCGCGGAGGCACCCTTCGCCTCCGAGGCAACAATAGGCAAAGGCGTAAAGGGGTGGTGGATCATTATATATCCCATAGGATCCATGTATGCTATATATGGTAACATGGATCTCATCAATATACCCCAGTCATGTTAGCATATATACCAGCACCATGGATCCTATGGGTATAATTATCTATAAAATAATCCATTTGAATCCATAATTATGGATTCTATATATATAATTTTTATAATTACATTTTTTTATGGGAGAATCCAACGAGATAACTGTTGGATTCTAAAAAAATGCGGTAGATTACATGGGCTCACATACATTATCAAATGAAATAATGACTGTTGAATTGAGCTGCTGAGATCTGCTTAGTATATATGGGCAGGAAGTAGTAAATTACAGTAAAACAGTGTGAACCATTGAGGGGTGTAACATCTCATCAGCCTGGGAACCACATGATCCACATGGCCGGGAATAGCCACATGGAGATATCATGGTGCCTGGTGCTATTTTCATCGATGCATCTTGAACATTGCTGACATTGGGGAGTTTGATGCCCTTCACCATGGCTGACCTGCTGAGCTTCAAGTTGCGCTTCCAACTTCTCCTTGTCACTCTGCAGCTCCTGGAAAATGTGGCCACTAGTCACTAGGAGGAAGGCCCTGAGATTGAAGGATTGAAAACTTGAACTGCGCTGCAATCTACTGTTTTAAATTGGTAACGTCACAAATGACCACACACATAACGTCGTATTTGGAGACGAATTGGTTTAGTCGAAAAAAGATCCCGCAGTTCCCTCCTGGCTACCTACAAGTAACCATCTTCAAAGTTCAACAAATCTCTCAAACCTCCCATCCTTCATGACACAGTCCTTGCAGCTCTCGGTCAAGGTGGTCAGCTGAGCCTAACAGCTGCACTGACATTTGCTCAGTGATTCGCACCCGTCAAAATCCAAGCTTCCCTTTTTCCATCAGCGCGGGCCAACTCATTTCGCTTTTCTACGGTTGCATCCACACTTGTGCAAAATCTCGAGACATCTTGTGTGAACGATGTGGAATCTTGTCTTGATCGATCAAGGAAGGGTACAGTAGTCCGCAAAAGGAACTACAAACATTCATATTCTCGCCATTTCTCGCCACTGTTTTTGGCTTCAATCTTGTAGCAAAGAACCGCGGGATCTTTCCAATCTCTTCAAACTTGGCACTGAGGCACTTGTCGGTTGTGAGGGCAGCGGTGCAGGACTTGCAAATTTTCAATAAATTTCAGAGGTGCAACTCTTGCCGGCCTGCGCCAAAGACGTGGCGTCTTCCTTCTCCTCATTATTGTTCTCCTTCAACCAGCCCTTCTGAGTACCTTTCTCGCAGATTTTGGGTTCTTTTCCAAGAGGGAAAGAAATTGAAGCAAAAGTCCAAAACTGCAAAGTCGGTTTTTCATCTTTGGGCATTGCCTTCAACTTCTTCATCTGCCCGTTGAACTCGTCAAGTGGCAGCCCAGAATGTAGAATGTCTCAAGTTTCAATACTATATGCTCTTCGACATCCACCACATGTTCTCCACATGTTCTCCACATGTTCTCCACAGTCTTGCTGCCAATCTCTTCGCATTTTGCCGCAAAATGTCTGCTTGTTGGGGTTTCTCCTGGGATCTCCAAACACGGAGCAGGCTGAAGGGTCACCTCGACCTGCCCAAAGCCCCAAAGGCTCCCAGGAGATCTTTGTTTCAGCACGGCTCTTAGGGCTGGAGCCTTCGGCCCTGATTGCAAACGCTGGCCGCAGCACATTGCAACGAACCGAAAGAAGGCACTTTAAACAATCTTGTGCACACTTGAGTTGTGGAATATGTGGAATACTAGTCAAAAACCATGATGCGCATGCCATAGTGTGAAACCGCCGGATTTCTACAAACAACTCTGTGAATGCTCTGAACTTCTGAAGTTCCACACATTTGCGTGAACAAATCGAGAAATGTGGAAATCCTTGAGCTTCATATCATCCGATTGCGAAACTCAATCAAATGCCGTTCGGAAAATATACTTTTCAAATGACGACAATCATGGGGAACCAACTATAATATGTAAACAAATAATATAAAACATGTAGTGGGAGATCAACTTCATCCCATCCCTATCATGTGGTTGGGAAACATTTAGTAGCCCCTTGGCTCGCCATTTCTACGGAATCTGAGCACGATGGTTCCTGCCTCTGGTAATATAAAATTCCGCAATGAAACAATTCTATCCCATATGTGTAGATATTTGTAAGATTTACCTATGATGTCCATAACAATTTTCCATGGTAAACTATTAGGGTAGTAGAGCGATTACTGTTTATATGATCCGAATGATTGATGAATATAAACCGCAATTTTTGAAGTTCAAGTCCTCATTTTTATGGTTGATATTCCCAATTTCAATCATTGTCATTGGTTACATCATAATTAATCATTAAACCACCATTAAACACAACTAAACAATATAACATTGGTTGGAAAAACAGTTACAAACATCTTGAAACTCCATGTTTCATGCATTTTGAATGCCCATAATCGCCATTTTCATTTTTTTTCATGATGCAACCATAGAAGTCCGTAGTTTCCACCCCGCGCCTTGTGTTCCGCCTCCTTCTCGGCCATCCGCTCCTCCAAGCGTCGCACCTCCGAACGCAGCCTGGGGCCCACGCCGTGGAGTGGAGATGGCATGTTACATGGTGGTACCAAAAAATACCAAGAAAAGGGGCGACACATGGTAGATATCTGCCAAATTACTGTAGGTATATAAATATATACATCATATATATATATATATATTATATGTATACATGTTTTTTGTGAAAGAAATGTTGCGTAAGGCAATGGAAGAAATATGAACATGATTGTCCGAAGCAAGTTTAAAAGTGTGCAAACAAATCTGGCACAATCTCTCAAAATGGAGCCATAAAAGTAATATGATACAACATGTCACGGATTTGGAAATCATCCCATAATGTTTCACATATCACTGATCTCGTTTTAGGGTCAAGATCCGTGGGGTTTACATCAGCTACCTTTTTCAGCCAAAGTAATATCTCGCAAAGCAGCCTCAATTGAGACATTTTGAACACTGTCCACGGTCAACAATGCCATATCGTGCTTCCAAAAATTGCTCAGAATTGCTCGACCCCAAACTTGCCCGACAAAAATGCTTAAAATTGCTCGAAATGACCCAAGCTGGCCCGAAAAAATTGCTCAAAACTGCTCAAAATTACTCAAAACTGCTCAAAGTTGCTCAAAATTGCTCAAAATCTCTCGAAATGTCTCAAAATGTCTCACAATGGGCCAACATGGGCCAATAAGTGTCTAAAGGGGTAATGTGCTTGCATATACAGGTGCGAAAGTTATCATTACTTGGCATTGCTGTTGCCGGTGCCTATTGTTGCATGGGCTTAAGGTCAGTGTCAATTGAGCCGAGGTCATGCCTGCTACTACGTTCAGAACCCTCAATCGTCAGTTTCAACTGACAGGGATCACTTGTCATTAGATTGGTTGCCATTGTTTCAATCGACGGCTTATCCCAAAAAAATCGTATTGCTTTGATAGGAAAAAACCGTTCATGCCCGCAGTTTCTTTTGCTTCATTACTGCCTCTTTGTGATACCACAATCAGACATGAACTTCTGTTTTTTTTTAGATTTGAAAGGTAGCGGATCTAAACCTAACGGATCTACACCCCAAATTGCGAACAGTGAACATAGATCCCAAACTATGAATTCCAAACACAAATTCCAATGGCAAAACTTCATCAGCCGGGACCCCATGTTTCAGCAAGGAGCTCTTGGTTTCCACCACCTGCTCGGATGGATGCAGCTTTGATTTCCTGCCACATTGCACAAGTCACATCTCACCAGGCGGGAAAGCAGCAATTGAACTGGGGGTGCTGGTGCGCACGGGAGCTTCCAATGTATCCGCGAAAAAGATAGAATGTGGTTAAAAGAGGTTACACGTATGAATCACACTGCGTGTTCCCTTTACCTTCGAGTTCTTGTGTTCATTTGCAGCAGGTAAGGGAAGCTACACCATTTCAAATGGGCAAAGAGCACCTCAACATAGATATAGCTAAGCAAGTATAATTAGTCTCTGTGGGCAAGGGGTCAGATGGGCAAACACCACATACAAATTCCTATAGGCCTGTAATGATTTGCAGCCTTAATGGGCCATGGGGCAAAGGCCACAGTATCTTGCTGGAAGGATTGATTTCATCAAGCCACTTCGGGCTTGTCTGAGAATGGGGTATCCCAAACTCCTAATCTGTCAGATTCGTTGCTAGCTCCGGCCCATCTCTGCCTGGAGCTGGTCTTCCAACTCCTTCTTTTCATTCCTGATCTGCTCTACCTGCAGCAGGATGCAAGAAGCATGGCAACCTTAAATACCCTTCCGGAAAGAAAGAAACAACTGCAAATATAGACTCCCTGCCCCAATGTGTTGATGGAAATACTCCAAGCCTTGGTGCGAAGTGCTTCCGCCTCCTGAAGGGCTGCCTGCAGGCTGATAGGTCTTGCGAAGTCATGGGTTTCCTGATGGGTTTCCTTGTGACGTAAGCTGTTAACACTTTTGAAACTCCTGGTGGGTTGAAGGGTGTTGGATAAGATGCTAATGAGATCCTTTTGAGACTCGGACCAATGGATTAACATGATACTCTTGAAGTGGAACATCCAAACCGATCCACTTCCAACATCCGATCCACGGCCCCCAAGGCCAAGTGACGCGTTGAGCTGCACGCAACTCCTGCCAGGTTGGTGGTTTCAGGCCCATTCATGTTTGTTTCATGTACTCCTTGGGCCACTTGTTGTGATTCTACATGGACAAAACCAAACCAGGCAACACACCATTTCTATCCATGTTCGTTTGTTGGTAATTCAATACTTCAAGTCGCAGGGGACAACGCATGTCAAAAATCATTGTTCTTGCCCCAGAATTTGATTCAGAAAAAAAACAGTAACCCCAATTTTTCAGAGTTACACACCCGATGTGCTGTGAAATTTGCATGCTTTCAAGGTTTTTCTATAGTATATGTCTTACCTTAAACGAAATCATTGATCTCAGGTGGACCTCCAACTCTGGCGAAGCTGGGCTGGGTATGCCGGCTCCTTGGGTGGGCTCGGGGGAGGCTATGACCTTCATATTTATTGCTAGTCAACTATACAATCTTAGATGCCATCATTGTGGTAGTTTAAGACGTTTTGAAACTGGAAAATCAAATATGTATATATATATATTTCATATAATATATATATATTCATAAATATATATATATTCTATATAATTGTCCCTGATAGTCATACAAAACAAATGGAAGTAAAAAGTCATCAGCCCCGAATCAACATGAACTAACCCCCAGGTCTCTGGCCGGTGCTACTGGGAGCCAAGGGTGGGGGTGGTGCTGCTTGCAGCTGCTTCAAGCGGCTTGCCTTCCGGGGCTGTGCTATAGGCCACTGGGGGTTGTCAAAGGATATAGCATGGATATAGCCATGGATGTTACCCCGTAAGCTGGGATATAATACCTATAATCCCTATAACTATGTGTGCGGTTATATGATATCCTAATCGCAACGATTGCATGTTGCAGACTCCAAGTGTTGTGTTTCAAAGCAAGGTTGCTGATCTTTTTTTTCCAATACTTAAGGGCTCACAGGTCGAAATTCTAGCTTGCTAGGCTACTAGACATGCCTGTTTGCAACAGATATTTTCAGGTGGCTTGCAGCCCAAAACCTGCCTAATAAGGGAGTTTATGGTTGTTTAAAATTCATGTTTGATGCTTTATGATTTGAGTATTTCCTTAGAGTGTTGTCACCCATGATGTTATCTGCTGGCATTGTCAGTGAACAAGCAAACCATTGTCTTCTAGATCGTGTCTGCAGAAATGCTCCGCTTTCGGTAGTACTGATCATATACAGCACTACTGATCATATACCCTCTGGTAATTTAACATAGCTATGGAAAATCACCATTTTTAATGGTAAAATCCACTATTTCTATGGCCATTTTCAATAGCTATTTTGACATAACCAGAGGGTACCACAAAACGCCTTTGCTCTAAGAGTGTGGCGGCTCTAGTTCCTGCCAAAAGCCCCGACGATCACGGCGAGTTCAACAAAGCTATGCCCTCCATCAAACATGGCAATGGACAAATGGATACAAATGGCCCATGTGTAATTCATGGATGGTTTTCAGGTATTAAAAAACCTCCATTTATATGTAACATGTTGTATAACTGTATAACTAGAATTTCCAACCAGTCATGTGTGACAAGTTCTGGATCATATCCCCATTGGTTCCCCATTGGTTCCACCGGCGCCTGTTCCTCTCGCAGCTCTTGTTCCTTGCGCGCGAAGTCCTGCTCCATGCTGAGGCGTTTGGCTTCCCAAGTGGCACCCATGGAACGCCTGAGGATTTCGCGGTCATGGGATGAGGTCATGATCTGCTGGGGATTTCTGGGATTTGATGAAGAATTCAATAGACTATAGTTATATATAACATATAACTATAGAATTACGACACATATTTATGTGAAATGGTTATGATATGTAATATATATATAGTTATATATATATGCGTGTTATAACATATAAATGTGTATATATATATACATATACAGATGGGTGTGTTATCATCTAGACCAATTATCTATGATGGCAACTAGTCACAGTCTCGTCACTCGGATTCCTCACTATGGTCCTCGTGAGGCCCTGTTACCCATTGCTGCGTTGAAGAGCAGCCCCACGATGTAAAATCCCAAGTTTCCAAAGGCCATTGCTTCTTGTATCAAGTCTCAGCACCCTGAACATGCCCGAACTGGCCCTAGCTATCATTTACGAAAAAATATAATGAAATAATACTGTTATATACTATCTATCAGCAGCTCAAACTCGTTGCCTATGTTCTGTGGCAAGTAGCTCGATATCAGCCTCCACCGTTGCCTGCAAACGATCGCGGATCTCCTGCGCGAGCGAAAATTCGGAGCAGTAGCTGATATGGCAAACATGTTTTTTCCTACATTCGGAAAGTGTTTGAAATATCTAAAAAATATTTTCGGAAATATTAGCTTTGTAATTAATCTGGACACAAACTACAGCAATGCTACTATTTATAAACCTTTTAGTATCTTTTAGTCATTAGATGTAATTAGGATGTCACCAATATGATCCTTGAGGAAGAAATCTGTTCCCGATCAAGAGGTATCCTACATTCATCCGTCCCAACCCAATCAATGAGACTTGTTTAGTAATTACCCAGGACGTTTCAAGCCAACAAGCCAAGTAATTACAATCAAAATACCTTGAACATCCTTGAACATTGTTCAACCAAACGTTGACTTTGGCAGAGCTCAGAAGTTCTTCCAACAAACAGCTCCTGCTCCATCTGTTTCCGCACGTCCGTCTCCAAATCTTGGGCCTTGTCGGCCTTCCCAGCTGACTTGGTCCAAATATGTGATGTCCCTGAAATATTCTGAAAGCATGGCCACTAAATGAAAATACGAATTTGTGGATGCATAAGTTTGAGTATTAGACAATTGTACATGCGCCATGTTCAAACCCACTTTCGAATGTGTAGTTCTGGAAGTGTTGCCAATGCGGTGGCGAGAAACAAAACCAAATGCTCTGATGCTTCAGGGCTTGAGCTAGGATAAATCGTCAATATGGGTCCGAAAATGGGGAGGTACAATCAAATGGAAACGGAGGAAAATGATGGTACACTAATTACTCTTTTTTGAGGTAGGCTTTCCGAGAAATTTTCCAACAAACCTAAACCAACCCTTCCTCTGGATCTGCAATGAGACATTCCGCCTCAGATCCCTTGTCCGCAGGCACTCGACGACGAGCTTCGGACTCAATATCCTGGGCAAAGAAAAGCAGTGGCTTAACCCCTAGGAACACCATGACTTTGTGGTTTCACGATCAGAAGTAGCGTCAAACATGAGATCCAGTACTGAAGCGGGGTTTCTAGGGGACGTATTTGATCGGGGGCCACTGGGGGGGGGAAGATTGCCCTCTTCAAATTGCAATGGAACTTTCGATTCACTGATCCTATGGTATACAGCACAAGGCATGGGTGTCTGAGATGGATTGCAACCTTCTAGGTTTAATTTGTGGAATATTTGCTCTACGATCTTGCTTGTTTCAACCTCCAAAATAAACCTCACTTGGGATCATCCCATGCTTGTCAACACATCTTTGAAACCGCCAGTGGAGAAATACCCAGCGCTAGCCAAGTGGCAGTTGACGAGCGCAGCCGCTCCTGTTGCGATCCCCATGGAGGCCGTGCAGTTCCAACGGGATTTTAGCCATAAATGATACCCTCTACTAACATTACTGGTACCAAATTTTTACCGAGGCTGGGAATACCATAGACCCGAAAACACTGGTCTAAAATGATAGTTCCTGGACCTATGCCGGTACTGCTCTAGACTGTTTTTGACCTTTGCCCTGTTCCCGTGCCAAGTGTCTATGGTACCACCCTGCCATGTCATGCCATATCATTCTTTACGTTCATCCTCATTCATTTCAGAGTAGCATGTCAGACAAAGGCCGCAAATCATTTCCTCGAACTTGTACGGTACCATAATGCTATATCATGCTGTATTCATTCATGTCCTCATCTATTTCAAGTCTCTTCCAGCATTTCAAAAAAAGCGCTGAATCAACTCAAAAAACAATTTTTACTCGTCTGATCCCTATATACCGTCAAGTTCAAGGTATCTATTTCGAATCGTACCCCCTTGGGAGGGTTGACAGGGAGGGCTCCAGAATTCTTAAAGACCTTTGATAGTTTGATATTATATATATGTGTGTGTGTGTGTCTGAGCCTTCTTGTGGCCTCGAAGCTTAACAGAAATGGTAATTGGTCCAGAGTCGAGTTTGGAATACCAAAAGGAAAGGCCAAAAATGAAGAACTTGCAGCAATGCGCCAACACAACAACTTGCATCAATATCCCGCATTTTGGCCGGTCAACATTCTATGTCCTTCTACATCCCTCTAGATCCTTGTGCATCCTTTTGCATCCTTGTTTTCATCTACCATCTGAAACCTTTAGGTACCAAACCACCTTTTGTCCAAACAAGCCATTTGGAGGAACACATCATCTCCAGGGTCAGTGCGTTTCAACATCTTTTAAAGCTTGGAGGCAACGATTCTAGACCCCCCAAGTCTTGAGAGGTGCTTAGTTTTGCTTCGATTTCTGCTTGCAGGACAACCTGAAAGTATTGCATGGAACGAACAAAGAGCGCCATGCACGTATAACATACCCCCTTTGATAGACAACTTTTGGAGAAAGGAGGAGGAGGACAAACGCCTTTGGGAACTTCTCATGGACCAGGAGACTCTTTCTTGAAAACCGATGATCTTGCCAAACAGTAGTGTGGGAAGTTGTTTTTGAAGAAGAAGGTGAAGGCAAGGCAACTTCAAAACATGACTCGACCACGCAACGTGTGTTTTAAAAACATCGCGCAACTGTGATGCACAGCTTTCGTGAACAGACATGAACACACACAAGTTTAAAAAAAAAAAACGTCACATGAATGTTCAATGATTTTATGGTTTGAAAGGATCTGATTTTACACCATTATACAACCCTTCCACATATTATTGAGGTTCTCTTTCGATCGCTGCTGTCACGGGCGCTGGGCCCACTGATTACTGATTCTCCTCACATATTTGGCATCAAAAAAAGAGGATGAAAAATGGGAAAATGACTGGCCAATCATGGGAAAATCACTAGGATATTCATGGATCTTGCCTGTTTTTATGTGGGTTTGTCCATCTTTTTGGGAGCATCATTAAGCAAAATGGGTTGCTAACTGCGGCATTTTCCAGCATGGTTCACCCCGGGCACATGGCCTCGGCCTCCTTGATGAGACGTTCTCGCACCTCGCGCTCGATGCTGGCGGCGGCAACCTGCCGCATCTTCTCCTGGAGCCCGGCGCATGACTTTTTTCAAGTTCAGTTAAAGATGTCATAAATGTTCTAGATGATATAGGAAACTATTAGAAACATGTAGTAACTTAGTAGCTCACTAAAAATGTCTAATTTTGAAGGGATCGTTCAAATTTAGATGAAATTAGATACATATACAGCTGCTTGAGGATAAATAAGTGCCATCCAACAATGAAACGCAAATAGATGCAAATAGTGTCTCATGATATTTGCGGTGGCTCAAGATCCTTGCTCCATCTCTCTGTTTTTCACTACCATGGCGAACCCGATTACAAGTGTCATAACCCATGACAACCTCCAGATATTCTGGATCAAAATTGACTATCACCCCCTTCCCAAAAAAAATATCACATATATAACATGGACTAAGAAATACTGAAATACATATTACCACATCTCAACGTTGATCAGTGCTTGTTACTATCCCTCCAAAATGAATATCTCAGAATCAATGACCAGCCTTTTGTCCTCTTGGTGCTCCTAATGGCTTGACCCATCCCCACATATAATTCAGTTTTCTCCAGGATTGGCTACATCAAGGGATTTTGGTGCTTGAACCTTCCCATTTTGTTCGCTACATCTCCATTTTTGGTCAATCATTTGTTTGCTGGCTGAGTCCATTTTGTCTTGTTGCATGTTGTTACCCAGCCGCCCAACCCCATCCTCCTTCAATACCCCCCTCTCTCTCTCTTCCCATCGCTGTCAGGTCACCCTACCCCTAGCTGCTAGCCGTGCTAGGAAGTGAGAAACAAGTACAAATGAAGGGCCAAAGCGCCAAGATCAACCAACTGTATGGTTGAAATCAATCCCCCTGGACCCGCCCATTTTTCATCGTTCCCACGGCCGGACTCCTCTGCCTCTTGCGCCAGGCGCTGCTTGGCCGCCTCCTCCAGTTGAGGGTACTGCGACTGCACTGCCTCCTGCGCCTGATCCGGTGAAGCCAAAGGAACATGGGCTGAACCATCCATGGCGGGCTGATGGGGCTTTGAAACACTTTAGATATCTTTAAACTAATTTAGATCATCGAGAATGGTAGATCTAAGTTGATCTAAGTCAGTGTTACATATGTTGATGCAACCATCAATAACTGTGGCTTTGACTGTGAAACGTAGGGGATTTCAACCAATGAAAATGATGGGCCGAGCCATGAAAAAGGGGGTTTAAGCCTCATCTTTCTCATCTCTATCACCACCACTGGTCGCCATCACAAGGTGCTACTGACAAACCCCCCAAAGCGGAAAACATAGAGATCTGCAATTCAGATCACCTTTGGATGCAACAAACTGACTGGTTAGCAGCGATTAGTTATATAAGCTCCAAACTTAGGAATGAGGGTGCCGTAGCTCTCAAATTCAACTGTCAGGCTCTTACAATTCGAATGGGAGAAGTTTAACCTTTCCGGTAATGTATCATGCATGTCATAGTCGTGAATATAGAATTTACATATCAACCAACCACGCCTTTGTTTCGAAACAATCTTGGGATGGCTATTTGTGACTTAAAGCAATGAACTGCCGAGCCATCCATAGCCTTCATCTCCAGGGCTTCTTTGGCCCTTTGCTCCAACTGTGGGAGCTCACTCCTGGACGCAAGGCGTAGCAGCGTAGCATGGCGCAGCGATGTGGTGGTGGAACCACCAACAAATAAACATGTCATGCTCAGTTGGGATTCATCGTTGCAGGATGTTGCAGGTATGGGCAAGCATCTTCGATACCTTCATGCAAATACAAAATTGATATATCACAACATTTGGGGGCTTGATCCACATTTCAAAGGTTAAGTTTCATAACTTTCCACGATATGATGTTCCACATATTCCCATGGTTACCGACATTTAAATCTCCAAACAGCTCCGTTTTCCCGGTCTCGAGGAGACGTCTCCTTGCTCGTTCCTCTGCCTCTAGCAACAACTTCCCCCGAAGCTCCTCCTCCTGGGAAGTGGCCCGGCTTCGGCGGAATTTTCATGTGGATTTAGGCTACCAAATGCTACCAGTAACTATAGTACAAATAGGATTCCTTTTTCAATGGACCAAGTACCATCTTGAAAAATGGGTGGCCTCGCTGCAACAGGTAAATTTTGGGATCTTAGAGGGCATCGACAAGGAAAAAGCGAGGGCCACGAGGACATAGCTTACCAAATGTATCCAAAAGCGCTGCGGTTTGAGAGGTGGCTGATTCACACCTTATATAACTGAAAAATACTGAAAGGATGTTCTCAATCAATAACAACACACATGCAACATACTGTAAATACTGCAACCCCACACCCATGCCGGCATGCCAATTCAAATGGTGGTGACCATGCCCCAAAAACATGGGACAGGCCATGGCCAGAACTGATCAATTTCTCTGACCTACCTGGATTAAAAAAAATGAACTGAGTAGGAAAAAGAAAACAGTGCAAGAGATAAATCAGTAGACTATATATATATGCAGAATATATATATAATGACATAATATATATATATACATATAATGATATAATATATATATATACATACACGTATAGACGTGCATGCATCAGTGTCTATAATGTCAGCCTGCCTTGGCAGCTGCTTCTCTTTCCACCCTCTCCTGCAGGTCGCACCAAGAATGAACCAAGGTATCAAATGGATGGCTAGCTTTATTATTGTACTACATGTATAGTATATTACGCTCTGGTGAACTAACATAGCAATGGAAAATCACCATTTTTCATGGGAAAATCCACTATAAATGGCCATTTTCAATTGCTATGTTAGTTCACCAGAGGGTACTACTACATGTATAGTATATTGTCGTATATGCTATTGATATTTGGATTATTTGGAATGTCGATGTCAACTAAATGTGGCAAACAACCATAAATTTCCCACACAATTCCATCATCCCATTATATCATATTGATGCCAATATTAGGACAAATCCATTCATATCCCAATATATCACTATACCCCAATATAATCCTATATATATAATATACATATCTCACTATATCCCTCTCTCTCTCTATATATATATATATCACTATGTCCGATACTATACCCCAATATCTCACTATATCCCATTACCCTCCGGTAATTTGTTACATATAAGCTATTGAAAATGGCCCAGCTTAAAAATGGTGGTTTTCCAGTTTGTTATGTAAACGTTTACCAGAGGATATAACTATGGAACATGATCATTTTTAATGGGTAAATCAACTATTTCTATGGCCATTTTCAATAGCAAACTGTTAGTTTACCAGAGGGTAAGCCTCTAATGCATAGGTGTCCTCTCAATTTTCTGCACCAAATTTGGGAAATTGTGACTTGCAAATTGTGACTTAGGGCTATGGAAAATTGACCATTTATAGAGGGTTGATAAGCATATATCCACTATATCCCATTAATTGACATGGGTCATTAAATGTCCCCATTGAACATCACCCAACCATTAGGTATATGGTCTATAATGGCTACTATAAGGTGATGTCCAATAGACCCAAAATGGGACAGGCAAACCAACCCCTGTTTGATAAGCCCATGAATTTAGATCCCATGGCCCGACCCCGTCCTGGGCCACACGTTCCAGGTCCGGCAGCGTGGCACGAGCCTTCTCCTCCGCCTAGGAAATCCCCGGATCCCGAGGGGCCCTAACGGTTCTCCCAAATTTTATGGAGGATCATCTAATCTATGTTAGAATATATATATATATATCCCTTAAACATATTCTAACACAGATTAGATGAGTGAAAATATCCAAATGGGTTATATAGAAAATGTTAAAATATCCAAATGGGTTATATAGAAAATGTTAAAATATCCAAATGGGTTTTTGTATAGATATATAAGTTACAATTCCAAATTTATGGAGGCTTGTGAAATTTATGGAGGCTTGCTCCTTTTAGGACTTACCTCAAAAAAACACCAGGAATATGCCAGGAATCAACACGCCCCCAAGAAAAACATGGAACATCATTCATGGATCCCATTTTCCTTCAGTTTCCTCTGCCTCTCTCTCTCTCTATCTCTTTCATGTTTTGGCAATATTTGACAGTATCAATATCTTTCCAAAATGTTCCTGCTGCATGTTGGAGCTTCCAGCCATCCGGCAATCATTTGAACAAATGACAAAATCACTCATTCACCAGAAACAAATCAGCCATTTTGGGATAGTTACCCTGGGGTGAACTAATTAATTAGATGATTCACCCATAGAAATTTAAGTGATTTTCCACATCTATATCATCTATGGTAGTTTACAGGCGGGTACCTGGTTACCCCAATCCATTCCCATATTTCCCATCCCTCCGGATGTGCCTCCTTCTGCACCCTGGCGCGCGCTTCTCGCTCGATGGCCGCCTGGCTGGGGCGCAACTTTTCTTCCACCTCCTTCTCGAGCCTTGAGCGCCTTGGACCGGCAGTGATATCACTAAATCATGGGATGGGCGTGCGAAGGGGCCTGCTTTAATGGATACAATACAAACTTTAGATCACATGAATTCACATGATGCTGACCATCTTGATGTTGTTGTTGTTGTTTTTTGTTTTTTAATCTAGCTAAGTATCTATCTGCCTGTCTCTTTGAATCACATCAAAATCCATGGTCATTTTCTGGCTACCTAACCTGGTGCCTGCTGCTGCTGTGACCAGGCGCTTGTCATATTCCATCTGCTCACGGAGCATCTTCATCTTCTCGTCCACCTTTAAGGTAGTGGTGTGCATAGGGAAGTGCCAACGGCCAATATATTGGATACTATAGCCATGTATAGGCCGTGTTGAAACAGATTGGCAAGTGCTACGGTCGCTGACGGTCGCTTGGAACCCTTTTTTTTATGATTATAACATCGACAGAACTGGGGACCCCCATTTGAGTCAGAAAACAAAACCGTCTCTATAGGATATGAGTTAACACGTTCAAATCTCCAGTCAAGAAATCCTTCACTTCGTTTATATCTGAATATATCTGACATCCCTCAGGTAATTCAACATAGTTATGAACAATCATGTTTTTTGTAGGTAAATCACAATTTTTCATGGGAACATATGGGAACATTCACTATAAATAGTGATTTTCCATAGTTATGTTAAATTACCAGAGGGTAAACCATATGTAAACCATATATTCTCCATATATAAACCATAGTTTGTTCCGTTGAGATTAAACTTCCCTAGAAAAATCAGCTAGTTTTTTTAAGCCATCGACCAGGTCGCTATGTTCACAACTTCCAGTACCTCTGGCCTGGCGCTCGGCCTCGACCCTACTCTTCCTGCGGGCTCCCAGTTGCATGGAAAGTGATGATCTACCCTCTGGTAATTTAACATAGCTATTCAAAATGACCATTTATAGTGGATTTTCCCGTTGAAAATTGTGATTTTCCATAGTTATGTTAGTTTACCAGAGGGTATAATTGGGAATAATGTAGATATAATGTAGATTAATAGCTGGGACTGGAACATACTCTTAAAATATCTTAAGCTGAGAAAAATGTCAAATCATGTTTGGATAGATGAGATGTAAGAATGAAACCATTTGAACTACCAGCTACTACCAGCCAAACTAAAATAGACTAGTGTATATATATATATATAGTTTTTCATATATTCACAGTATCTAACATCTGTACGCGAAGAACAATATGAAACATGTGGTCACCGGTGCTAAAGAAGACACATAACTTCGGAAGCTTGCTCACCAGGATATGGCAAAGATGCACTCAACAACCAATTGTGTGACTTGTCTAGAAGTCTTGCGGCTGACACAGCCGTATACAAACAGCATCAAACAGCATCATTTCATGAATATTGGACTTGTCTTTGGGACGGCACCTTGGGCACTATCTTTGGGCTTCGCAAGCTTCAAACATCTTCAAACCATGGCCACTGGTCACTTGCCGAGAAATCAAACATCTGAAACAACAAGGATACATCAACCACAATAATGATACTAAAACAACAAACCATAATTGATCATCAGGACGTCATAGAATTACAATACATGGAAACATCATTAATATGTATCTGCGTTTAATTAAAAAAAATGTACAATTATACTGGCAGAACATATAACTGGTTGGTGGTTTTAACCATCTTGAAAAATATGAGTTCGTCAATGGGGTTGGGATGACATCCCATATATGAAATAGAAAATAATCCAGTCATGTTTGAAACCACCAACCAACATATAAGAACTACCATCTGGTTATTTAACATAGCCATGGAAAATCACCATTTTAAATAGGTAAACCTCTATACATGGGCCATTTCCCATGGCTATGTTAAATAACCAGAGGGTATATCTTCGATATATAACTCCCCAAAAGAACCCAAAACATCGATCCCAGATCATCGGTGCATCGGATCTGCTGTGTCCTCTCAAGCTCTTGTCGGAGCTGCTGTGTCTTCTCTTCCCGACGGGTCTCGAAATCCGCTTGGATCTGCAGGAGTTTCTCCTGGCCGAAAGCCATGCCATGGTGGATGCCATGGACGTCCCAAGCAGGAGGATTTAAGCATCAGCAATATAAAAACATGGTAAAAACACGATTAAAAAACATGTTACCCTCTGGTAAATTAACAGTTGGACCCTGAAAATGACCAATGTTTTTGTGGAAACTAGTCTTCCAGCCCCTATCTGCCAGGGTCTATGTTAATTTACTGGAGGGTAAAACTTCAACAACAAGAAAACAGAAAACCATAAATGAACACTACTACTGATGATAGGAATGATTAGTATATCGACCCATATCAACCCTCCCGGTGGTTTGAATTTAATACCACCGGTTCCAGTCGCCTGATGTTCCCTCTCCAACTTCTGCAATTTCTCTTGCTGTTCCACCTGATGGGTGAGGCCACTTCAAACAACCAGCAAAGCATGCCAAAAAGGATCCAAAAGGTGTGTCACAGATGTCAGCTTCACCAGGTTCACTCATAAGATCCATATCTATATTATCTATTATAGATTATTATAGTGTGTAGCTTGCAAATTCTGTTTTTGGATTTGTTCTGCCAACATAGCACTTAAACCTGCCTGAGCCTTTGGATCTATGACAGAATGCAAGCATGGCAAATGCTGCCCCACTGATGGTTCAGTGCGCAAGGCCACTCAACAAAAATATTGGCCATGGTCTAACGCCCACCATGGACCAAATCTTATAGCATCCTCAAACACGGTGGTTCCAAAAAACACCAGCAAATTCTTGGAGGCTACAAGTAACTAACACCCAACACATATTTTCAATTTATCTTTTGAACGCAAAGGAACACATAGGGCTGCATATCCAAGGCTTCGGTTGTTCTCTGTGAATTTTTCGCCACCTCCCCAAGTGTTCTGAAGAGTGCCATCCCACCATGGTAAATTATAAAGCTTTTTGAGGGACTGCTTGGGAATACTGAATACTGAGTACCCTCTGGTAAACTAACGTAGCTATGGAAAATCACAATTTTTCATGGGAAAATTCACTATAAATGGCAATTTTCAATAGCTATGTTAGTTTACCAGAGGGTAGTTGCTGTATCTTTTCCATCCTTTTCCCCTTCCTGACCTGGTTCTCCCGGCACCTCCAATTTCTCCTTGTGCACCTCGAAAGCGTTGCCCTTCGGTGCCTGGGCCATCGTGAGCAGAAAATGCGGCAATATGTGAAAAAACAACTAGTGAACATATGGAGTATGGAGAGGCATAGAAAAATGCTACATCCAAAATTGACATGAAATTTATTAGCAGTTTTTGTTGTGCATATCAAAGACAAGTATGCAAGCATGTCTATTCGATCAGTATGGGCACCTTTGTCCAGTTTAGCACCCTTGAGATGATTCAATACGTTTAAATGACCAGCTTTCGTGGGCAACAAAACATGGGTGCAATTTTGACGACTCGCCCATATCCATACTGAAACCCCAGAATGCCGTATATAATACGAAATGCCGCCACATGGGCAGCAAACATGAATACATCGAATACTCAACACATTTTTGAGGCGCATTTTTAGGGAAAAAATGCGCCTCAGTATATCAATATATCTATATATATATACCCTCTGGTTATTTAACATAGCCATGGAAAATGGCCCATTTATAGATGGTTTACCTATTAAAAATGGTGGTTTTCCATGGCTATGTTAAATAACCAGATGGTATCTATCATCATATCTACGTCTTAAAAATGCGGTGGCCCATTTCAGAACAGGTTCTCCTTAATGACTCGGCAAGTCACAGGAGCTGGCGCAGGTTCTGCCTTTGCCTGCCCCGTCATGCCAAAACCACCCACCCCAAAAAAAAACATGGGATAGGAAACGGATAAACTAATGCACCAACCTGAAATTAGGATAAATTAGGATAGCTACCTACTTCTTTGATGCTATTTTTTGGATAGTTCTGCTAACCATCTTTCCAAAGACGAAAAAAAACAAGTGACTGCCCAACTTTCTTGGGCAATTCCTTACCTTAGGTGCTACTATGTGCTAAGCGGTGGAATTTCAACATAACATGTTGCATTTACCTGCATTTGCTTTTCTAGGAGCCATTGCGTTCCCTGAACAGTGACTCCAGCTGAACAAGCCTTGTCTACTTCAAAAAGCTGTACCCTCTGGTAATTTCACATAACTATGGAAAATAACCAATTTTAATGGGAAAACTCACTATAAATGGCCATTTTCAATAGCTATGAACGTTAAGGGATACTAGCCACCAGCATCCATCGACCAGCCTTGGGCTTGCAGTCGAAGACCAGCCTCGCTGGGGTCGTGTCTTCGTGGTTTAGCCGAGGCGCACCAGGAGTCCCATGTGGTGACGATTTTTTCGGGCTTTTTAGATATCTTCCAATCCCATAGGATCCATGGTGCTGGTATATATGCTAACATTGGGGGTATATTGATGGGATCCATGTTACCATATATAGCATACATGGATCCTATGGGAATGGAAGAATCCAATAATACCATCTGGTTATGACTCACAGTTCGCCATGGAAAGATTCACCATGCTATTAATAGGTAAACCATCTATTTCGATTAGGGCCATGGCTTCCATGGCTATGTTAAAAAACAAGAGGGTAATACAAGAATAACCCTACCATTTGGGGATGGTTTACACATGTTTACACATGTTGAAAAACCACCTTTGGGGATGGTTTAGCTATTGGCTATTGGCTTTACTTCGCGTCCGCTGGTCGAAGAACAATAATTACCCAACAAAAACAAAAAAACATGCTTTTTCCCTGGAGCTTCTTTATGCTGGGCTCTCAGTGTCAAAACGTAGTTCCATTCCGCATGGCCAACTCACAAAAAATGCCAATCTATCTTGGGGTCCAGTCCCTTTCAGCTTCAACCTCTTGAAACCACGGGTTTTATCCAATATGTTCGACATTCTTCGACCATGTTCGACCCATCTTTTATATGTCCCCCAAAAACCAGGAAGTCAAAGATGTCAAAGTCAGACGTTCCCCCCTTCCTCTGGTCGTTCCCAGGCGCTTGTTCTTGCTGGGTTTTCCAAAGAGCGACTCCCCAGGCTTCGGCAAATCCATCTTGGGCACGTCAAAGTCACCGCCTCGCCGCTGACCATCATGGCTTTTTGGGGGGCCGAAATGGCATGGTGTGGCTACCGGAGATCTATAAAAAGAAGAATTTTGGATGTTGATAATATGAGATCATATGAGATAATATATGATAATATATGGGATAATATGAGATTATGAGACTATATGGGAATTTATAGGATAAAGTTGGATAATAAATATAATAATGATTCAGCAGTGGATGTTGGGGTCCCCACTTTTCACACCGTATTGCAGTACCCGGGGCAGCCAGGGTTCCAGTGATCCAGGTTTAGCTGTCGGCCAAGTCGCTCAAACCCAGGATGTCACCGCTGCCCATGCTGTTTCTTCGAGCTTTGTCCTTCTCCTTCCTTGATTTCGCGAGGGCGGACCAGGGACCATCCCATGCTAGAAGAGTAAAAAAACACTGACAGCACCAACGCCTGCAAACATAGTTTATGTTGGACTCAAATGATATGTCACATGGCCATGCATGGCCTGCAAATATCACGAGTCGATTCAATTGCGGGCAAAATAATGTCATACAAGGACGGTGACAATTCTCGAACTTCCACTTTGGATATATCTTTACCTGCTCTGGGTTTCCTGCACCACTTGCGATGCCAAGTATCTTCTCCTTCTTGTCTTTCTTATCTTTCCTTAATCATTCTGAGGTCGGATCGGATCATGTGAACGATCAACATGGCACCACTCAATTTAATTACATGACCAAGAAGGACGGAATGATTTGCTGAGAAAGGACTCAATCAGCTTATAATCGATATAGTCTGTAGATGTCTATAGATGTCTATAGTAATTCTAGTATATAAGTGATAGGCGATGCCCAGATTCTTTTTGTCATCATTTCCTGTCGCTTTGTCGGCTTCCTTCTTTGCCTGGCGGAGATGGCCGCTGCTGAGTGCCGTGCCCCGCGGCCGGCCAAAACTGCGCCAGGCGCTGCGCCAGGCGCTGCTTGCGCCTTGTACTTCTCGTAGACTTTTCGGTAGTGTTCATCACAAGGATGATCCCACACACTTTCACCTGGGCTTTGTGATCTGTTTGTTGCACCAGTGCAACCATAGTAGAAAATCCAGAAACCAGCGGAGGTATGATAAGATGGATTTTCGTGGAGTTGGCATTTGTGCATGAGAATGCGATTGCAGGTCAAGTTATTGGTGTGGTCCTGCATTGGGTCAGAAACTGACCAGGTGGTTTGGTACCAACCATGGTCGCGTGAACTGATGTTTCAATAGGTGGGTCTTTGAACTGCGGTAAAGTTGGGTGCCCCATGGTTTATCCTTCCCAGTATAGTTCGTTCAAAACCATGCTTTTCCTATATATACGGATATCCCTATCTTGAACCGTCAATCCCAATTGTTCTTTATTTCGCTGGTTACATTCTCCCAATTTGTTTCTTACACAAATCGATTGTTGGTTGCTGAAATACTGATGGTTAACAAAATCATCAACCATCCCCAATACCAGAAAAGTGTGGTACAAACCCTCCAAATCGGAGGCTTATGGCACTGGGTGGGTGCCGCATCATATCACTATTTTTACTGGTTAAGCCTCATTAAATCGTGTTGGTTAAACCCCCAATTTTCCGGGTTAGTTATCCATATCCCAGGCCGCCCCGGCCTGTCTCGAAGTTGAAGTAGAAGATTTCCCCATCCTCTGACTCGCAGGGCTTCCAAGGCGCAGGAAGCCTCGATGGAGCAATTCATCAGTCATCATCGATTAAGGACATATTTTTTGGGAAGGCAGGAACAGGGTGATTTTTTGTACCAACAGAGACGGTGCTGGAAAATTGACACAATGAGGATGGAGCGGAATGGGAGTTGCAGCAATCTCAAGGGCTTTCCGACCTGGTCCCTGATACCATACGTCATATGTTGACGTCCAGGGCACAAATATGGACAAAAAAAAGTGCCCTTTAACATGATTGTTTGATTCTAGATATACATCCATATACATCCTAAAACTTATCCCCTTTAGGTAACATCGGCTTCATCTAGGTTCCACAATTTAACCAAATCTAACCTGACAATGGAAGATCCTCTATAGCATGTTTTTTTTCAAAAAACTATAGTTTCAATTCGAAATCTATAAGTCTTATATTATTAAGGAATTATATATATGTATACATATATATCCATGTGTGGATCTATATATGTGGATCTATTGTATGGAATTAAAATGAATTAAACACATGTATTCATTTCGCGGATCAATACCCACATTTTTCGCCGTACGCCAAACGCCGCTGAGTCCGCCGAGGAGCGGAGCTTTCAAACCAGCCCGGGCGATCCAAAAGAGATCCCGATCCTTTTCCAAATCCTCGGTGGGTCAAAAGTCCATGGAAAATCCCCTGGTGGACACGAACAAATAGCTGGGATTATAGGGTATATAATGGATAGGGTATAACATGAACTATGAATAGAGGTTAATAGACTCATTCTATATATGGGTTTGTCTGAAAATGTTGGGTATATTCCCAATGAAATAGCCATTTAAAAACGGGATAATGATCAGCAAAACCATTGGGTAAAAAGGGGTACACTATTTTCAGACAAACCCAAATAGCTGGGATTGATGGATGTTCAGTCGTTCATCCCTGCCAAATATGGTATCACTAATAGGTTTTGATATATTTTGAATTCAGCCATGGGGAGGTCGATGTTTTGATATGTTTTGAATGTTTCTGACTTCGATGATCCGCGTTCGAAGATTGGCTTGAGCCATGTTGAGCCTGTTATCTCACCCACACTATATAATCGGGTGTTCTTGAGCTGATTGATTGTTGCCATGGTCAGCCGGAACCACCAGGGAGCATAGGCCTTATACCCATACGCTCCCATCCGATGCTGTCAGCACCACGTCTTTTTCAAGCGTCCATTCCAAGCCATTCTGCATATTCTTCCACCTGTCGCGGATAGCCCTATATAGTGCCTTCGATCTTTGACCCTCCACCATGCCGAAACCCCTGATGCATCCATTCCTCTGTTCTGTCCCTTCGTGGCTTATGTTGCTTTTATCCATAACTCAGACAAACTCAGATTGGAATACTTTCTGCAGGCGTGCCCGAACAAAATACACCTTCAAAAAAAGAACATCCCAAATCTGAACAGCATCAAAAAAATGTCAAGTTGTGTATATATTGTATACGAAATCCGTCCTAATCCACTTTGAGCCATCCAATCTACCACTTCGGTTGGCACCTCCTTTTCAGTTGGTTGGTAGTCCGGGTCGATGTGCTCATCCAAGAGACTTCCAGCTCCTGTGCCTGCGGTGGAGAATCCTCCGCATTTTCTTGGGAAGTTTGTAACAGCAAACGTCGTAGATCTCCAATGGCGTGGATGAATGGCCTTTCCGTTTCGGAAACAGTAACGTTACAAAATATGGATTTGGATAATTACCCTCTGGTAAATTAACATAGACCCTGGCAGATAGGGGTTGGAAGACTAGTTTCCATTAAAAATTGGTGATTTTCAGGGTCTATGTTTATTTACCAGAGGGTATATGTTATTTTATGTTTTGTTTTTTTTAATGCATTTTTGGTTGTACTTGAAAAGTATGGTCGGCTCACGTTTAGGTCTCATACTAGGATATCTCCTGAACTTACTAGTACGTACAATATTACACATGCAGACGGCAACTGTTTTATATCGCGGTCTTCCCCAAATATCAGAGGTGCTACAACCCAATTACACTCCCAACCCAACCGTTTGCAGGGGACTGTCTTAGTACTATCCTATCTAGTGATCGTGGTTTTAACCCAATCCCTGGAATCAGGGATCGTCCTCCCAAATAATTAGTGTTTGAAAAATGTGTCTCAAAACCACCAGCCAGTTGTTTACTGGTTGTATCACCTGGATGGTGTTTCATCCCCATCATCCACCGATCACTTGAGACCTCCATGACGCTCCACCCTTTTGTCGCCATGTCTGGCGCCCACGTCTGGCGCAAAAGAAGGCACGACTCTATTTCATTGCGCGAAGGCCGCTGCGTCCAGGGCCCAAAGCCGGGAGGGCTCATGATTTTCTTGCAAATTCATGCCTAATGTGACCAGTCAAACATAGAGATTAAATGGAAAAACGCATAACCACGAGCAAGACAACAACATGAGATCGTAGTGTCAACAAGCATGCTGTTTGCAGAACTTCACCAACAGAGTTTGCATTTGAAACAAACAACCTTTTTTGGGGGGATTGCACGCAACAGAAACGTGTCAACAATGAAATGATAAGCAACAAATACGGTGAAACATCATGTAACATGGAGTGCTGCCTGAAACTCATCAATACCTCATGTTCTTATGAATATATAAAACTCAATAGTTCAAAGATGGTTCCCTGCATACACCAAAACGGACTCAAATAATTTTCCCTTCTATACTTCTATACATGTATATAGACCGAAACGCTGGCACCATCTTTGGGACGCAGCCGCAGTGTGAAACAATGAAACTCAACTGGCAGGCATTGATTGCGCAACAGCTTCGAAGGAATGGCAACCTTTGATTCGCTTGGCTTCATGACCTTCTAGGCGGTGAAAAACCCCAGTGTACTCTTGGCAAATTATAAGCAGATTTGTGCCATGGTTCATGGACAATATTCACGACAATTCTTGGCTCTGCCTCATTTTCGGTCAATCCTATCCTGCAGATGCATCAAGATCATCAGTCGTACATCAGTCTAATATGGTCTAATATGGTCTAATCATCTAATCATATATCTATATAATCTATATTTCTGATTTCCCAATCTTCATGGCTGCCAGGATCTGCCAGGATCTGCCAGGCTTCACGAGGATTGCCCAAATTGAAACCTCACCTGCGACTTCTCCGGTCCCTTCTGCGTGGCCACCGTGGCCGAGGCGCCGGAGGCGGCGCCGGAGGCGCCTCCGGCGCCTGGGACGGCGCCCGGTGGGACACCGGTGCTCAACAGTCGGCTCGCTGCCTCAGGATCCACCAGTGCTAGCGAAGTTGAAACGCCATCAATATACATATATATATACACAATATAATATAAATATGTATATATATATATAAATAGCATACCCTCGGGTAATTCAACATAACTCGGAAAATCAGCATGTTTTTCAGAGTCAAACCATATCTATCCATGGGAAATTGACTATAGCAAATAGCAAAGTGTTAGATGACCAAAGAGTGTATATATATATAATGTAGCAGTTCTAAGCACCAAAAATCTATCGGATCATCCATGATATTGAAAGAACATGCGGTACATCCACACTCGGCCTCTGCAGGGTTCCACTTGGGCACTTCGCTGCGAAAGCCTTGACATGGACCTGAGCATCCCCTTAGGCCCCCGGCCAGAGATGTTCATGGGCTGTGTAGCTGATAAACTTGGGATACACCTAAATAGATTTTAAGAGATACACTACATATATACATATAAATATATATATATATATACGTATATATAAACACTATGGATTATATGATATATATATATATATAAACACTATGGATTAATTATATGGTTTTGTCATGGGTTGTCTTAGAATGCCCTAAATTTTGATGCTGAATCAAGGCGGTCCGCCTTGAGGACACCCAGATCCTCCAGTTGCTGGTCGTGCCTGGCCACGCGTCTGGATGACAACTAAAACTCATTGGATTGGGGGAAAATCTAAAGGAAACCCCTATGATTGGTGATTAAAAACCATTGTTTCCTGCAGATGTTCCCTTTTAACCAATCAATCTATTGAAACACATATTGAAAACCTATAGAATTCACCTAAGATTCATCCATAAACATCAGAAACGTCCAGAAACACCCTTCGGTTGGTGTGTTTTCATACTCAGCAGCTCAGGCTGCTCGATATGCATAAGTGCCCTCTTTTAGTTTTGATCCTATGTGACCTCTGGACTATAGCATCTCATTGTTGGTAGGCTCGTAGTATGTCCATCCGGCCGCACAACAAACAAAAAATCAATTTCAATGATTCTAAATGCCAAAATCATCTGAAACTTGACATCATATTCTATCTTCTTGGGGAATTTTTGGGGTGTGTTTTTGTATCACCTATATTCCCATCTGGTCCTTCGTTTCAGCTTCCTTAAAAGGGAAAAGGAACAACTAGTCAAGTGAGACCATCATCCCGACCAGTTATGGATTATCACTTGTACTTAAATTACATAAACTTAGAACGACTTATATTAAGTTTACGAAACTATATACAATAATATGCACAAAAAAAACGCGCTTATATACAATATACTATAAAATAAAATCACATATATATATAATATTATATAATATAATATGATATAATATAATATAATATAGTATAATGAATACGTACATATATCTAACAATATATATATATATATATACACACCATAAGATGTCCTTTTTTGTGTTTCTTGGCTACTGCCTCGCTCCGCTGTTCGCTCCGCTGGGGCCTCAATTCGGAAGGTGTCTTGAAACCGACGGGCTACAACCGGCAAACACGGGGTCATGGCATGTTATGGCAGTTTATCTTGTTGTAACCTAACATGGCTCGCTGGAAAATGGCATCAAAATATATCAAAATGCCATGTAGATGGATGGCCATTTGTAGATGATCTACCTATTGAAACTGCGTATTACCTATTGCTATGTTGGATTGTCAGATATTGCTAGGGGCTAACAAATGTGCAAACCCAATAGGGTGGGGTGGGGTGGGTGTGATAATATTCTTTGGCTGTTGCGCACGTCTATATGCTACGCTTTGAGCTCTTGGTCTTAGAATTGCAGACTTTGCCCTTCAGATGTTCTCGAACATGACAATAGCGTGGACTTTCTCAAACTCTAGAACATCTTGGTCTTAGAATTGCCAGACTTGCCATGTGCCACTGCTTTTCAATTGGTCTTCTCATTCCAACATGACCATAAAGTGTCTGGACCTTCAGCAAAAAGGAGTTACAAGCGAGCACATCTTGGAGTTACAAGCGAGCACATTTAACACCTACAAGCGAGATATCGCCCGTATCCGAATGGATTTATTATCAGGTCGCTGCTATAGATAGGTACCGCAGATCAAAACTGCTTGGTGGTTCCAACTCATCCCGAGACTATCGGACCAGTTTCATTGATTGACTATCTGACTATCGGCCAAAAACCACCTTTTTTATCGGCCAAAAACAACCTTTTTGTTTTGGGTCATAGCACCACTATTTTTGGTCAAACTGACCACGGCTGTCACTGTCCCGGGTCAAACTGAGTTGCCAACACCTTTGTTGCAGACTGCACTGCGGAACCATTGCCGAGACCTGGTGTGTTTTTTGAGCATTGGAACCACCAACGGTCAACGGTATATTGGTTGGTTAGGGCTCAATGATGCCAATGAGTTGGCAACTTATATTTTAGTTAGTCAAGCAATATAAGTCCGCCAGCTATTATGATATATATATATTATGATATGAATCCGCTTAGATGATCTTAACAAACACCTACACACATGCGGCTGGTTGACTCGGTGGCTTGGAACTGGTTTAGTCGAACATTTTGGGGTTTGCGGTTGGAAGTTGGGGTTGCAGCCGCAGCCCCAACCCCAACCTGAAGCAACAACCATCACTGGGCCATGTGTTGTTTCAAAAACCCACAGTTGCAGTAACTATAGTCCCTTCCCCGAGAAACCATGCTTTAGTATGCTTTAGTGGGGATTTAAATATATTTGGAACCTTTAGCAGGTATTTAATATTCGGGTGATGGGATTGGTCAGATCAATCACCGTCCATGTTTCCGAGTACACCGCTAGCTCCCCAGCACCAATCGCATCTGTATAGAAAGGCCTTGTGGCTGCGCCAGTTGAAATTTGGCCACTCGCACAGGTGGTTCCTGGCCGCTCATGTGGAGTCTTGAAGGCCTCTCCTCGGAGACCCAAAAAACAAAAACAACATTGTGAACCTTCCACATCCTTCCAGAAGTTATTCTTGGGACATGAGGTACCTACATTTATGGCATGATGAACCACTAAATTGAGCTGCCACTCCCAACTCCACGGTGAATACATCTCAAGGATTCTCAAGATATGACAAGGCTGGAACAAATCATTCTTGCCAGTTGGTAGATCCCCGCAATGGGATCTCCCAATCTTCGGCAATTGGTGATCATTAAGGGGGAATCAGGCAAGGCAAAAAACATACAGTATCATTCAGCAGGAATCCAGCTTTAATCCTCCGCATTACTGGTGATTCATAATCAGTTTTCCCCATTCTGGGGGGCACATCTGGTCTTGCAATAGTTCTTTGGCCGAGCCTTCAGTAGGTCCATGATGGAGTCCAACTCCTTCTTGATGGCTTCACCCTGAGCCATGCAGGAACATGAATCACAGGGGAAACCACAACTGGAAATGTCATCTACTATGGTTTATATCTAGTTAATGGGATTATAACCCATTTATGACTGGGGGGGCACCACCTGGTAAGTGTATAAAATAGAGAAAAAAAAAAGGGGACACATCCTGGAGTAGATGGTATCCAAAATTGCAGCCTCCCCAGTCCCAAATCCAATGATTTCCAATGTCTTAAGAGAGGGATAGACTTGCACATCGTCCAACACTTGTTGTTAACATCCCCGCCCTTGATCGTCTTAGCAGGCTGGAATAATAATCCATAGTCTGCCATAATCGCCATCTCCAAATGATCAGCTCACAAAAACAAAAACTCAATCATCAATGAGGACATGCCCAATTTCACTTTCACAAACCACTGGTGTTCAGAATGGTTTATGGTGGATCCCCATTAGTTTTGTTGTAAATCACATCCGTACAGTACAGAATCCATGACTTTCCAGTAGTAGGATCAAAAACATTCCAAATGTTAGCTTTATCGCATTGAGAATTAAGGAAACATATCCCAATAAAATCTCATGGATTCTATCCTATGATATCCCCGTAAAATCCCGTAAAATGCTGGAGGCTTTACACCCTGGTTGAATTATTTCACGGTTATCACACCTGAAGAGGTCAACCATTTCAGGGATAGCTTCCCCAATCCGATTCCCAGCATTCCATTACAAAATTGGGGTAAGCAATCATCAATCACGCTGAGGATGTCAAAAACACTTATTAGCTAAGCTGTAGGAACTTAACAGCTTACTATGGAAAGTGCATCTTGAGTTCGTTAATTTGCTTATCTGTATTTAAACAAAGTGTGATTTCCCAAAGCCAAGCAAACTATCATAAATAACTGTAAATATTAAAGCAGAACCACATTATATATTTGTGCGGGGATCTTTCGCTCATAATTCCAACCACATGTTATTCCCATTGTCTTGCTGGTGCCTGGTAGGGAATGGGAGAATGAGATGATTGATGATGATTGTTCATATACCCTCTGGTTATTTAACATAGCCATGGAAGCCATGGTCCATAAAAATAGATGATTTTCCCAGCTATATACCTCCATTTATGGTTGGGATTTTCCATGGCTATTCCCCCATTCCCTATAAATTAGATGAAATTAGTAACCATGGCTATTCCCCCATCCCCATCATAATTTTCCTATGGCTATTCCCCCATTCCCAACCACATTTAAATAACCACATGGTAGTTATTATTGGTCATTCCCATCCATTCCCATCCATTCCCATCAATTCCCATCCATTCCCATCGATTCCCATCCATTCCCATTCCCATGGCGCACCAGCGAAAACACCCATGGCGGAGAATTCCCGGCGCCTGATTCTGAAGCTCCGCCGAGGTCATCAAGTGCGTCTCTGCCAAGCGTTTGTGCCTCACACTTTAATATATGTATATATATATACATGTAGATGTGTGTGTGTGCGTGTGTATACAGTTGGGGGGTATGTATAGATCTAGAATCTATGTGGATGTATGTATGTATATATATATAGTCTATAAGCCCACAAGTATATATATATATATACACATAACTATATATATATACATAACTATATATATATAACTATATCAGTAAGAAGCGGATTAGAAGCACGCAATTCAATTGTTTAAAGATCTGACCAACATTAAAGTGCAGATTCCCCCGCTGGGAATTGAACATGGCCCGCGGAAGTGCCTATGTTCAATGGATCAACCACTTACAAATCAGGGATGTCCATTGGTAGACGATACTATCGGGGGATATCGGGGGGTAAATGCATTCGTGCTCTCCAAACTGACAAAGTTTCCTCTGGTTCCCAGGAAAACCCATCTCTTCCGGGGGTTGTTTTTTCGTGGGAAGCTCTCATGATAGACTTATCAATGGAATGTCAATGTCCAGAACACATTTAGACTATACCAACCCAGTATTGTTGGTCTGAATGTCCCGATGTGCCTTGGGAAACCTTCAGTCTACAGCGAGAGACACCGACCCCCGCGACCTGTCAAAAATGAACATATTCCTCTGAAGGTATGTTGATATATAACCATGACAAAAACAGCTTGAATGCTGCTGATATATAGATATAATACAGGTATAGTCTATGTATGAATGTGTTTATACCATACCTATCACACACACATATATATTGTATTTTGCCAGGTCAACCGACAATGGGGAAAATACTAAACAAAACCGCTTAGCACTCAGCTCTTTTGAACCAACGCTTCAGAGTAGATCGATGACATATATGATACATGGTTTTACTGCAGGAGTTTTTACACCCCCCTCGGGCGAGCAGGGACGACTGCGGAGAACGAATAACCCAGAAAAGCATACCCTCGCGGGTAGCCAAATTTCTTTAGTTGGTTTTGATCATTTTTATGCAGTCTTTCAAAGGTCCCTTTAAAAAGCTCAAGCCCGTAAAACCCAGCGCAGCTATGCAAGGAAGGCACATTACCATGCCACATCTTGCGCTATGCTACAAAAGAAAATCATCGTCTACCTGCGGTTCCAATAGATCCACCGGCCGCCGGCCTCGTCACGGTAATACCAAGCCCCACGCCAGAAACTCCATTCTCGGCGTGCACCATAGTGATCACGATTCCAACTCCAGGAGGCATCCGGGCGACCGGAGCTTGCAGCCTTCGATGTGGTTGTGCTTGCTGCTTTTGCAGTAGGCGGCGTCTCAGGCTCCAAGAATGGTCGTGCTCCTGCTTTGGATGTTGGTGGTTCGGGTGCAAGAAATGGTGCATTGTTGGGATCAACTGGGGCATCAGCGTGCGAGGCATCTGCGCGAGCAGAGCTTGAGGCGGCAGTGTCATCATGTGTGGTGACGGATGCATCAGCTTCGGCTTTGCGTTTTCGCTCTGTGGTGGGCGCGACCGTGGGGTCGGCCTTATGACCTCCAGGACCTCCAGCCTTTGCAGCGGCGCTCTGCTTCTCTTTGCGTTCAAGGTTGCCCCGAACCAATGGAAGATTTTCCTCATACACCTTTTCGAGGAATTCAAGAGTGCCATCAAAAGGAACTTGGATAGTGCCCTTCCAGGTCAACAGGCCACGGAATGCGCCACGACGGCCGATGTAGCTGACATATTCATCCTCTGTAAAAATGTGGCGGCCGAACATGAATCCCCAGACCTTCTTCCATGTTTTGCGGAACTCAACTGGGAAACCATCAACACCACGAGGCTGAGACATGAAAATCAACTTAGATAAGCAGTTCTCATTTTGGGCATTGGCGGCGACGCCAGCCGAGATCTGAGCTTTGGTCCTTGGGGGATCGGGGAGGTTGCCGTATGCGAACATGTCATCAAAGATGCAGTCCTGCAGGTCCTTCCCCTCACCGTGGATGCGGTCGCAAAAAGTGACGTCGCTGGAGTATCTGTCTTCCACGTCCTCGTAGCCCAGCGCTTTTGCACGTCGATGCCTGTCGCGGCAGTCTTTGAGGACTGCTGATTCCACGGATGTGATTCCCCTGGGGCCCAGTTCCCGGCAAAGCAGATTGGCTTGCTCATCCGTCAAGGCTGTCAGCAAGCTTCCGCTCATTTTCCCAAACATTCCGAACCCGGCGAGACTCTGCATTCGCCGTTCAAGGATGCGGGTCCTCCTGTTGGGTTTGTCGGCCTCTTTTGTATCGCCACTTTCGTCCACTGGGAGTGCCATGGCTCGTATCCACATGTGGTGCATGTCACTTGGCCACTGACGTACTCAACCTGGCAGAGGGGGCAGGAGCCCATGAAAGGTTCGCAGTACTTGGGTGCAATGTAAACACGGCGCGTCCTTGCGGGCGGCTGGTCAACTTGCATTGGGGCAGTGGCTGCATCATCATCAGTGGACTTGGCATCGGGTCGCCCCGTGCTGGTGTCATCCATTGGGTCGTCATTTGCATCATCTCGGGCAGTCAGGGTGACCGCTCTGGATTTCGGTGCTGAGGTGCTGAGGCTGATTCCGCGCCTGTCCATGAGCTGGGCTCGAGATTGCTCTCGGCGCGGGACCAAAGCACCTGTCCTTCCTCTGAGATGCTGACCAGAAATTGCGGTGGGATGCGTTCTGAACACAAAATACCATCCATTTCTGTGCGACTAAAGATGACACCAGCTTCTACTGCTTGCCGCATTGCGATTTTGACTTCGACTGGACATTTTGCTCTTAATCCAGATCGATATCCCTGTGTGCCGATACAGTGTTCTGCCATGTAGATATGAGCACGGCCACTGTTGACTGTGTCACCGCCGCCTGGGATCAGGCCGTTCTGTGCGATGCTCTTCCAGCTGCTTCTCATCGTGCGATGGAAGACAACCTCAGGGACCTCAGTCATGGCACACAAGGGCACGCCAGTGAAGGCGGCTTTTCGCTCGGGGGATACTTGGTTTGAGCAATACACCATGGTTGAATTGGCATAAAGACCCCCTGCGGTTTTCAAGGCAGCTTCGGAATGACCCTGAATTGCACGGATTTTCACAGGATAATACGGCATGCCTAGGCCATTGTCGACAGGAAAATGGGAGATCTTTGCACACAAGAATTGGAACCTACTCTTGCCATGCTTGTCGATCTTCATTGCGGTGCCAAACAGGTTTGCGACAGTGATGAAAACATCTGGGGGCACTTCCTTGCGGAAGGCTTTGGCAAAATCCTCCAAGTCAATCCAAAGGTCTTTGTCCATTGGCACCTTGGCACAGGATCCATGCCCCCTGCAAACTTTGTTGACACGAGTTGCAAGATCAGAAAATTTCTTGTCGACACGAGTCTGGCCAGCAATGGTCTCAACGTCGGATGCCGATATCAGCTCCAGCTCATAAGCCGTACCTTCAAAGAGGATACCGGGCACATCATCCCCGTCTGCATTGGTCACCATTGTATATTGGTATTCAGGCAAATGCTCTTCCATCCAATATGCTTTCATGTGGCCGGATGCATGTTCCTCTAAGCGCGCAGTTGCCTGCGGCTGGTGCTGCTTTCGACCGCGACTTCAGCATGACCTCAGCCGTTTGGACCAGGATTGTTGCTCTGCTGGATGCAGCGGGCTCGCCGTCGCCGGCGGCCTTTGGAGGGTCATCTTTGGGAGGCTCAGCAAAAGTGCCCGAAGGCATCGTCTTGGTGTCGATGTAGTCCTCAGTGTCAGGTTGTTGAGCTTCGACGTCCTCCTTGGTGAATGACCTGCCCGTCGGCGTGATGTGTCTTCGGGACTCTCCAAAAAGCAACTTGGTGATGTTTGCACATGTCTCCTGATAGGATCTTGGCAGCTCGTCCAGGACGGCGCTCATGTTCCTCCGCAAATCATCCCATGTCTCCTGGCCACACTGAGTAAGCTCCAAACCAATTCGGCCAACCCGCCATCCGCAATCAATTGCGAAAAGGGTAGCTGTCCAATAGGCAGCAAGACGCGTGCGATTTTCTTCAGAGTTGGCGAAATGCCACTGGTCTCTGAATTCCATTGCATCGGCGTACCCCTTTGCTCTCAGCCACGGATACTTCGGATTGGCAAGCCCTTGCAGGCTGCTGGTTAGAGCTTTAAATCTGGGCTCCAAAACATCAAAGAACTGGTCAAAGATAGGATGGATGCCATAGTCAGCGGACCAAGGCGCGGTCGTGAGACCGGCCGACTGCAAATCCAACTCCCGGGCCTTGTTGACAAACCATGTCAAGTGGCGCTCACAATCATCCAGGATCGTGGGCCAGTGCCCGTTGGGGCCGTCGTACGGCCAATTTGGATTTTGGGCAATCCCATCCTCTCCTACCAATTCATTTCCGAACCAGGACAAATGCAGGTTGATGCGTGCATCAGGATAGCGCTCGCGGGCGTCCGCGGCCAATTCAATCCCACGCTTGACCAGCTTCTGCAGAGTTTTGCCCCAAAGCATCTCATGGATGAACTCAGTCACATACTTAGGTTTGCGCTGCCGGTAATGCTCGGACAGGTCAAACTTCTTAAGTGTTTTCCTACGCCCTGTGATCAATGCACATGACGAGTCAGAGACTAAGATCCAGATTACTTCATTGACAGGCATCTCTGGCAACATGATCTTTTCGATGTGGGACTCCTTTGGCAAAAAGCAGAAGCTAAGGTATTCTGCAAGCGGATCCTCTCGACCGTAGAACCTCAGGGCCGAGGCCGGCGTCCATTCGGTCATCAATCCATCCACGAGGTCCTGAGCAGCCTGATTCTCACCTTCATTGCGCATGGCCAATGCAAACAAAATGCGATTGTGAAGGAGCAACCATGCTTCTTTGTTAGCCTCACGTGTGGCTTCGAGCGCAGCCTCGCGGCTGGCCGGGTGTGCTGTGGCATATCGCGAGTCAGCCATTTTAGCAGGACAGGCACGAATGACAGCGGGTGAAATCCTTTTGGATGTTTGGCCCACCACAGCTACCCGGAAACACTCATGGAGCATGTCAGTCAACTTGAAGGTATAGTTCTCAGCAAGTTTAAGAGCTTTGCCCCTACTTTGATCATGCTCATGTTTGCCATCACATTTGAATGAGTCTAACACTTCGAGTTCTTTGAAGTTTCCTGCAATAGTCCAACTTTTCTTCATTGGTTGACCGTTGTTTCCAAGAACACCCAACATACAACCATCAAAGTGATGAGTAGTCATGGATCGTTCTATGAGGAATTTTCTAACCATCGGCCATCTCCAATATTTGCAATTCTTGGACAGTTCAAATGCTATCAAGGTTCGTTCATCATAAACTTCATCCACAAGTTTGACAAAAGATTTGAACAACTTGGTAAACTGTTTTTGTTGCTCTTTGATTCTTTCTTGACCCTCAACAGTAAGGCCATTCACATTCCCCCATGGGCTACCTCCAACACAAGGCAACGATGCATAAAGTATCAAAGTGCCGTCATTGAAATCATTTCTGAAATCTTGGACTTGGGAGGCTAGCCGTTGCCGACAGCTGTTAGTGGTACCATCTTCTTTTTCGGTAACCCTAATGCAGTGGCAATCTTCATTGGACTTTCTTGGGGTACTAAGCTTCGAATCATCAGAGCAGCAAAATTCGATCAACATTCTGGGCTTAAAAGACTTTTGGGAGCCCCCCTGATTCCCGGCAGCGGTTGCTAGTTTTGGCACCTTAGTGGAGTTCGGCGCCGCGGTGTGGCGGGCTGCTGCTTCTTCCACCTTTGTCGGGCCAATGCCAATGAGATGAATGGCATGCAGCCAAAGGGCTGGTCGGGTAAAAGGTTTTGTAAGAATGTCTGCAACTTGGAAACTGGTTCCTACGTTGAGAAGATCGAACTGTTTACATTCAAATTGTTGTTTCAACCATTTGAAGTTGATGTTTTGTGTTTTGTTCATGTGTCTCATGGATGCTGATGAACCGGTGGACATAACTGTGATAGTCGCTTGGTTGTCCTCCATAAATTTGACTTGATAAAATTCAGGGAAACTGGCCTTGAGGGAGTTAATGTCCGCAGCACTACAACCTGTATCGACGTTCCCATTACGGATTTCATCAATTTCAGGGTCGATCCTAGTGAACAAGGCATCTTCTTGGGGCTTCGCGGCATCGCGAGCTGGCTTACCCTGTAGCTTCTTGAAAAGGTTCAACTGCTCAAACAGGGCCAGCATTGGAATGCCCTCGGCTCTCATGCTGTGATTTGCGGCAGCTACCTCAGCCTCAGTTGAAGATATGGCAACAACCGTTTGTTTCTTACTGAATGCATTTAAGGGGTAATACGTGTTGGGGCCTACAAGCACAATGGCACTGCCAGTGGTACTCTTGCTATCATGTTCGCCTGCATGATCTGCGTCGGCAAAAAGCCAGAGTTGGCATTCATCAAAGGCATCCCCAATGAAACCCTCTAGAAAATGGTGCTTTGTACAATGAATGTATGACACCAATCTATGCAAGGCAACATCGCATTCTATGGACCATTTTGTCACTCTTGATGCTAAGCTTTGTGTGGCACGCAACAAATCGAACCTTGCCATTCTGGCGGCGAAGAGTATCTTCATCAAGATCTTGCTGGCCACTGGCTGGAGTTTGCCAGGCTTTTCATCTTCACTGAGTGTGGGCCGTGCGATGCCAGCATCTGTGAATGGTGTTGGCACCTCTTTTAAGGACGATGGGCTGACTTTTGCAAGACTACAATAGTTTTCTACACAGGACCCCAGGAAATCACTCATGTCATACCTCACTAAGTTCACGGGCTTGGCCATGACGCCAGCTTTTGTCTTCACAGCGTGATCAACCCCCCTGAACTTAGAGGCCTTGGCTTCCTTTTTCGCCTCGCGTTTGTCGCGATGTGGTCCTGGTCTGGCTTTACTTCCCATTGCAAACTGCTTGAATTTGTCAGGTCCATCTTGTCCGTAACAGAAAACTGTTTTTCCTGTCCAGAATTCATTTGTTTGATTGCTAGATGTTTTCCAATCATCTGTATAAATATCATAGCCCCCCTGATTGTTCCCGTCGGTGATGCTAGGACAACTTTTCAATGTCACCTTTTTGTCAAAGAAAGTTATGCGACTTGAATTTTGACAAGTTACATCTCCCCCTCATCAGCCGGCTGGTACAATCTTTTTCGGGGTTGAATGTGGTGTCTGATCCATGCCATGTTGGTTTCATCATGCTCCCACCAGTCTTGTGTTCTGTGTTGTGCGGCTGCTGACTTCTTGGCTTCAAAGGCGAATGCGAAAGGGTGTGCCTGCGAAGGCAACCGGATGTTTTGAAATTCACGGTGCATACAGCCAAAGTAGCGATCATATGGCTCAGGATCACCAATGTTCACTGCAGCCTTGACGCTTGCCCATGCCTTTTCCAGATTGGCGGTAGGGCCAGCCATCTTGAAGTCATCTACATACACAACCAAAAGACAGTTGAGCTCTTGATGATGACAAATTGAATGCCAAATGTCAGGTAAAATTTGCTTCCAACCCTGTTTCACCACACGGCTATTGAGATGATTTTCCCAAATACCCCCGCTATCAGGATGACCATAAAGGGCAAGTAACATTGGAACCATGGGTTGCCAGTACTTTTTCTCCCAATCTTTGGGCCATCTGTTGCGTGGAAGTGGCAACCATGTGGGCACCCCTGTGAAGAGGGCTTGTATGTAGGCTTGGATTGCATCTGCCTGCTGTTTGGAGAACCCGGGCTGACTACCGAAAGCATCTAGCAGCTTTGCTGCTTCCATGGATGCTGGGGAAGAGCCTAACTCGTTGAAGAGTGCGTGATCAGAATTCTCGTCCCTGACATTGTTCCCTTGGAAAACCGTCCTACCCTTGAACTTCCGGCGAGGGTCTGATTCAGGCAATTCAGAACCCTTCTCATAGCAAGCCTCAAAGATTCGACCTAGGTGCACAGTTTGGCCATTGCAACGAGCCTCAGCTACTATATCGCGGCATTCACGAACACGCTTCTCATCCCAAACACCCTTATTACGGAGATTATCCCACTCCTTGTCAAGGGCGGCCTTGGCCTTGGGGTTGCTGGCAATCTCATCTTTTGATACAAGCCTAGCAACTGAAGCGAAAAGCTCGAGTGCGACCTTGAACTCAAGTTCCTTGATCTTCTCTCTGACGAGCTCTCTAATTCGAGGCCGGTGCTCAATTGTGGCTGGCGCGGAAACTTTTGGCATTGCCGGCACGGAAAACTTTTGGGAAGTGGCTGGAATAATTTCCCAAACGTTGCCTACGAGCTTTGCAGTTGCAGGAGGGCGTTGAGTTGCCTCAAGCCGGGCCGGTGAAGATATGCCAGTATGCTTGCTATAATTGCCCTTGCTGCCAGATGAAGATGCTGGCTTCTCCTCCTGCTCCTTGGCTGCTTTCTTTGCTTCTTCCTCGATGATCAACTTCCTATCTTGGGGTCCTAACATCTTCCACAATTCTGAGTCGATCCCCTCCGGACGCTTTGGACCTTTATAGTTACGTACAATCCGGTGACCATCCCAACGATGTCCATCTGGAATCATCTGGAATTATTTCACCTTTAGGGGTCAATTTGAGATCTGGAAATACGGGCGCTTCGGGTGCATCAGGCTCGACATCGCTGTCGGCTGGTAGAGGCGTACCTGGCTCGTATTCATACTCATCTTGTGGCGGATGCAACCTGGACTCAAGAGGCACAGCTTTTGGGTGTCTGCGGAATGACCTGGTCCTCGAGGCGATCGGCTTTGGGTGCTTTCGAGTCAATCAGAGCTTTCAAAGGAAAGATGAAACCCTCGGATGGCAATTCCAACCTCTTTGTTCTTTGGATTGTCAGTGCACCCCAGTTGACATGATAATCTGCGGCTTCCAACTTGGCAACTAAGTATTCACCCTTCCAATCATGACCTGGTTGGATGTAATACCCAAGGAAAATTCCTTCATTTGCTGTTGGGGAGAGCTTACCTGATGTGTTATCCAACCTCTTGGGGTTATTCCAGAATAACACTTTGGCACCAAATGGAATGTGCATTGCAGGGAACTCTTCACCAAACCTGAGTTGCCATGGGGATTCACTGCCGTCAAGCTGGGGGCTTGCATTGATCGCGGTCGCATGATGCTGCATGGCCAATGGCCACATCTTCAAAGGAAGTCCTGATTGCAACAAGTTGCTCCGGGCACCTTCCAACATCTGACGAACTTCGCGCTCAGCAAAAGACTTTGATGAATCTACATATTCAATGGAAGTTTGGTGTCTGTAACCCAAATCCTTGATGGCCCTGATCAATTCTGGGGAATTGTCAGTGTACACAACTTGAACATCATCCTTTGATCCAATGAAGTGATTCAAACCATCAACACAGCTTTGTGAGTCCTTGGACTGGCTAGGGTAGACATACCGATATTGGGTGTGCAGATCTTTCAACACCAATGCGACTTGCTCCCCCCTGAAACCCTCTTCTACGTTTTTCTTGATAATGACATGATCCCCAATGACATGGTCACCGAACACTTCAGTTTCGATTCTCTTCTGACCACCTTTCTTTCGTGCCTGAGGTGCCATCATCCTTGCTCGTTGGCAGGTTCTGCAAAAGGGGTTCTTGGGGAAATGCGTGTATTGATGTTGGGTACTTGCAGCTTCAGCCAATAGATCCTCAGTCTTGCGGCTTCGGATGTACTCCTGCTGAGCGTCATCCTCCACATGCTCATCCAATTGCTCTTCATCTTGGGCTTCGTCCCGTTTGGCTTTTGAGCTCGACCGTGAGGTCGGCATTGCAAACAACTTTCTAAGGTGCTTATCCTTTTGAAATTGATCTTTGGGATAAACTTTGCAACTATCATCCAAAACTGGGACATGACCTTCGATCTTGAGCTGGACGACCTTGTCATCTGGACGGACTAGGATTGGTTTGCCATTGGCAGGCCATACGAAACTGTAACCCTGATCTACACATCTCGTTCCTACGGAGAGCACAGCTGGGGTATGATCAAGTACATACGGATGCACGGGATCTGGCAATGCGGACAACTTGACATCAGCAACCTCGTTTGCCTCGGTCGAACCATTGGCTGTGACTAAGGAAATCGGATGCTCGGCTGCACGGCAGTTCTTGGCACTGACATCCCTCAGCATTCCTTTGGACACAAGATCGGATTCACTACCTGAGTCGACAAGCCAACTAACACCGGCCTTTGGCGCGGCTGTGGCAATTGACGGGAATCGACCAATGTCTCTAAGAGCTTTGGGACCGCTAATGAACCTGCACTCTTTGCATGTGATGTCACGTGTGTCCTCATTCCAACAACAAAACCCACAACTAGGTGCAACATCTGAATCATGAAGTTTCACAGTTTCCTGAAGCTGTCTTGCACGAACCTGAGCCTCATGCTGTTCAACCTTGGATGAAACCGGAACATCTTCAGCTGTCTTGTACACCTCAGTGAACTCTCTTGGACGGTGCTTGACTGGGACTTGACGACCAACTGCTTTCACCTCGATCACATGTGGGGCCTTTCGGAATCTAAGGCGCTTCATGCTGACACTTGACTCATCGGAGCACGAAGTTGCCTTCGGCTGTTTTCGCACGATGCATGCAAACTTCTGGATCAGGCATGGAGCGGCTGTGGAATCCTTGCTCTTCTTTTTGGGAGCGGGTGAATTGGCCCTTTTGGTGTCTTTGGTGGCGGCAGCAGCTTTGTCATCATGCTTATAAAAGCATTTGTCACCACGTCTGCACTTTCCCTGGGCATGATAGATACATGGGGTTTTGGCCATTTCTTCCTTGGACATTTTCTTCCCCTTATCATCTTTATTGCCCCTTGATGGTGAGCGTGTTTTGGTTCTTCTGGGTGATTGAGTTCGAGATTTGTCGTCCTTGACATGCTTAAATGGACATTTCTTCCCCTTATCACAGGTACCCTTTTGGAACTTATAGCAAATCTTGTCACCTTTGCCACCTCGTTCCTGCGATCTACCACGACTTGGGGAACCCTTTCGGCCACCACGACCATCGCCTTTGGCAGGTGCGGCCTTTGTGTCCTTAATCCCAGCCTTGTTCTTCTCCGCGATGCGGTTCTTGTTCTCCCTCAATCGTTCGCGATCGATCAAGTTCTTCATGGATTGGTGAAGAAAACTATAAGACTTTTCATGGGATTTCTCATGAGCACGGTCAAACATCTCAATGTCATACTTCAGCAACTGACTTGGTCGGATCTGCCTCAACAAGATGTCCCTTAACACAGCATCATCGGGGGTGACAGCCATGCCAGCTAGGGTAGCATCCCATTTGTTGATGAATCTTAGGAGATCCTGGACAGTATCGCCTACTTTGACAACACCCAAAAGATCTTCTACTCTGTAAAGGCTACCTGCTTCTTCTGATGTCTTGAAGTAGTCCTCAAACATGAGCAGAACATACCTTCCCCTGACCTGGATGCCTTTTCGGGATTGCTGCTCCTTGAAATTCAAGATTCTAGTTGCGAGGTCCCCTCCGGCCGAGCGCGTGAGCGCTGCTGATAACTTTGTATCCAGCGTGAGGAACTTTCCAGGATCTTGGAGTTTCTTCTCCAACTGCTCTCTGGTGCACTCTTGATCGTACACTTCATTGAGCCAGAGCCACGCCTCATCCGGGCGATCTGAACAGCTTTTCACTTCATCCCTGACATGATTCTTCCAAGTCCTATACGACTCCGGAGCGGGCATGTTGTTCAGCTTGATGAGTTCGGCCTCCTTAGTTTTTGGCTTATCCTTTTCTTCCCTTTGGGTTAAGGCTTTCACCAATTCAATAAGATCTGAGGGACCCATAACTTGCTGTTGCTTGGTTACGCTCTTGGGGGAGTCATTTGGGGGAGTTTTGATAGCTTCAGTGGGAGTGAAAAACCCTGACTGCGTTGGCAATTGAGGCTGGTCGTTGCCGACAGCCGGCTTTTGCTTGGGACTGCCACCTTTGAGCAGCTCATCCAACTTGGCCTTTGCTTCTTGTGCCAACACTGCAGGCGTCTTCAACTCATGAATCGGCTCGTCACTGCCTTTGGCAGCCTGTGCATCGGATGCTTTGGGAGTGGCAATATTGAAGTGGGGCACGCTAGTGGTAGCGGCTGGCTCGGCATTCAGGGCGGATGCTCTCGGAACGGAGGCATGCTGCGCTTTGGCAACATGCTTTAACTGCTCCTGAAGGTCATCGATTTGGTCCTGAAGGCTAAGGTTCTGAGCCGCTGCCTCATTGATCTTGTCGGCCATCTCCTTCTTGTAGTTCTCGAACTCGGTCCTCAAACTGATGAACCTGGCCTGATCAATTGCAGCCTGATCTTCATATTGCTTCTTTGTGGCAGCTATGGCATTCTTTGCATGTTCAACTGTCTGTGCATAAGAAGCTTCGAATTCACTAGTGATACGTTGCCTTTCCTCTGCAATTTTCTGATCATGCTTTGTGTTTGCCTCTGCCTTTACATCCTCTATTCTTTTGTCATTCGATGCCTGAGCCTGATTCAACCTGACCTCCATCTCATCGCCTCGTTTCCTCTCCTCGTTGACGGCACTAATGGCCTTACCTTCAACCTCCTGCAGCCTTTGCTCATACTCCTGCTCCTGCATTACGAGTCTACTTGACCATTCGTTTCGAATTGAGTCAACTACTCCATGCATTATCTGAAGGTGCCTCTGTTCAGCTTCCCTCATGACTTGCAGGGTATTCCCACTAGTAATCTGGGACAGGTTGTTTTGTATGAAGGTAAAGTACGCGACAACGGGTTGGAACATTGTTTCGTCATCCATCGGCTCGGGGTTGCCCCCGGCCACATTGGGCACGGCGACAGCCGATGGACCTGACCCTGGAACGGCGAGAGGATGGTCAATTGGGGTCCCCATAGCAAAGTAGTGAGACTACGGCTGATAACCTGTATTTTACCAGGTCAACCGACAATGGGGAAAATACTAAACAAAACCGCTTAGCACTCAGCTCTTTTGAACCAACGCTTCAGAGTAGATCGATGACATATATGATACATGGTTTTACTGCAGGAGTTTTTACATATATATATATATATATTTGTAAATATAATCAAATGTGTAATTATATGTATAATTATATATATAGGTCTAGGAAAATTTAAGCATATTAACTAGGTGCATGCTTTGTGCCCATCCAGCAGCCTTATCATTCCCAATCAGTCAAGGCGCTCATGAAGTTGGCCAAAACCATCTTCGAAAAGCGACGAGTTTTGCACGTGCATTGCCTGGTCGACGGGATGAATCATCAGCACTGCTTGGACAGAAACGGGATTTGTCGCTGTTTGTTTCCGATTTCTTTGGGGTGGATTGAGGTTGTGTTTCTACGTGTTTTTATTGTTCCAATTTTTTGTGGAGCGGATACCTGTGGCTTGAACCTCATCAAGAACAATGCCACAATCGCTGGATACGTTGGGATATCTCATATGTCCCGCAAGTAGAGCGGATTGGGCTGGTCACTGGAACCTCAACAATTCCAAGTGGTCATACAAGTGGTCATAGAGTTGCAGCTTGCAAAGTATCACCAATATGGGCTTGTTTGAAAAAGGCTAATTGTAATGACCCTAGGGCCACTAGGTAAATAAACACAATTTAAACACAATTACATGTAATTCATCCTGAACTTGTTGGTTCATCATTGTTGCTGTTAATCGCCTCTCTCCCATGTTCATCCATTTTTCGACCACATTCATAGTGACAATCACCGGCCATACCAATCCGTGCGGCCTCGAGCATATCATGAAGTTGTTGCTTCATAGCTTCCTCATCGTGGGTGCCAAACGAGGTTCCATGCAGGTTGGGAATGTTGGAATGATAAGCCAGCACATTCAATAAAAATATCTAGTTTATGTTTGGATTCCTAGAATCCAAAGAAGTAAAGAATCCAAAGAAGTAAAGGATCTTTCTCACGTAATTTGGCCGATGCCCTTTGAAGCAGCCGCTGAGCCAAGCTTCATCAAGGCTGGGTGGCGTGGTCTGCAACACCCTCAAGCCTCAACCATGGCTGACCCAGGGAACATGGTTAGCTGTTTTCCGACAGATTCTGATAACATATATATATATATTATATTGTATTATATAAATTATAAATATAAGTATATATATATATATATGTATATACATATATATATATATGTATGTATGTATATATGTATGTATATATATACATATATATATATACATATATATGTAAATATGTATGTATATATATATTTACATATATATATATACATATATATACAAGTGTTTGTGGGTATGTGCGTGTGCACCCGTGTATACAAATACATAAATATATAATCATATATATAATCACATATATATATATATAATTGTGTGTATGTTATGTTGTATACTGCTGGATTATCACGGATTAATCTAGAATCTAAAGGCTGAGAAGTACTCTCAACCGGCCCCCTGGTTCCTTCAAAGAGTAGCAATGACTGCCCAAGGCATTCACCATCTGAGCCACCCAACTGCTCTCTGCCAGCTTCTGAATGATATCTCGATAAGTCTTCTCTTTGTCCAGCCTCGGAAGCCGGCCCAACTTCGCCCGCAATGGTCCCGAAATGGGACCAAAATGTCCAGGTTCAGGATCAAGGTGATCGGTATAGATCTTATTGCAACCCATTCCGACTCAACACCTGCAAAGACCTAGAGACCAGTATGCTTGACGATTCTGTTTTGGAGTGCTTGACCACGATCAACAGCCATCAACAAGGCATATGGTCCAGCTCCACTCGTTTGGCATCCGCGCTGCTGGGACAACAGCCCCGCACAGCGTGAGAGCTGCGAGCGACAGTTCACCTGGCGCAAAGACTGGGGATTGCACTGCCACTACATAGTGACCAACCCAAAAATCTGGTGACCTTTTGATGAAAAACATGATGGGATTATCTTTTTTTGATGTCAAATGGCCTCAAAATCCTTGCTCCGCGATCTTGGAATCCCTGTTTTCTGGAGGAAAAACCATATGGATCCACTGTGCAGATGCACATTGGCGGGCTACCAAGGTAGGATAACCACATAGCCGGCAATCCACCCGAAAAAGCGTTGCGTGCGTCCAAACAACAAGGACCTCCAAAATAATTACATCAGTTTCACCTACCATCTGGTTATTTAACATAGCCATGGAAAATCCCTTATAAATGGAGGTATTAATGGGAAAATCATCTATAAATGGGCCATTTTCCATGGCTATATTATATAACCGGAGGGTATCTATAAAACGAGAAAAAATTGGCCCTCACTACACAACGGCAAATAAAACGTGGAATCGCCAACTGGGATATCCATTCCGTCAAAACCCAAATGAATGGGAGGTTTAGCATGGGAGCAGTATGGGAGTATATGGGAGTAGTATGAGGGCCCTATTGTATGTTAAAAGAACATTCACATTCGCATGACAAATTCAACATCATACCATATGGAACATGATGTTCATCCACCAATATACGCATAGAAATAATGAACCACACACTGTAAAACCACAAGACTCGCAAAACTTATGCAATCTCCTTGGGTGTTTTTTTTAAAGGTTTTCAACATTGTTTTTCATCCACATAACCGAAACAATATAAACATCAACGACATTCCACAAAATCAGTTTTTCTAAAACTATTGATTTCCCCCAACGCATCGGGATCTAACACAAATCAAAGATGCTTCGCCATCCTGGGCTCCTCACCAAATCTGTGGTGAGCTGCTGTATCTCGCGCCTGGGTGCAGCCCAAAAAAAAACCAGCCCTAAGCTGTGTGATTCCAAGAAGATATCAGGAGATAGGATGATACAGGATGATATAGGATGATATAGGTATGTAAGGTATGTAGGGTCCTTGTCCATGTATGTGTCGAAAGAATTAGACATATTATATATGTTTGAAGTTTTGGTCTGTCATTATTGGAACTAATTCATGTATTTTCTTGCGCGGTTTCAACACCACACGGGAAGTGCGAAGTCAGTTTCCCAATTTCAGAAGTAACATGGAAGCTGAACAAAGCTGATACCTATGGCAAACAATTGGGTGCTCACTTCCCTTCACATTCGAAATCTAAGATAGGATCCCTACGAAAACACAGTTTTACGTTTACATTTTCTGCCAGCAAATTAGGCCAAGTGTCTCATAGTGAGTGCAAAGGTTTTCCTCGGCATTCTGCCAAACAAAAGGAGCTCACAATCAATGAAAGGATAAACTGGGAATGTGATTTAGCAGTCTCCCAAAACAGAGACAGCTCATCGCCAGATATGGAGGATCCAAATCCATCCTGCGCACAGCGTTGAACATTGATGATGCAATGCTGATGAAGGGTTCCATTCAAAATGGCATTTAAGAGCTAATGCTTTACACGTGCTCACGTGCACTTTCTGATGCACCAATTCATACCAATTCTGCACTTTTCTGGCCAAGCGTCAGAGACACCGGAGATGACTTCGGAACAATATTGACGGAAAGCGTCCACATCCTCTCGCTTCTGGCCGCAGTGCCTGGGAAGGATGGGAAGGTATAGGGGGCATGGCCAGGCCATGAAACAAACTCCCAAATCGTGACTGAAGCAAGACACATGTGGAATTTCAGCAAACTCAGCAAACATGCAAACCCTTTGAGGTTCAACCTGGTAACAACGCCTCCCCCGATCTTATCATGTCTAAACAGTGTCTAAACACAAGAGATCCAGAAATGTCCAAGGTCCAAAAGGTGGAGTTGATCCATGAATATCTTACCACCTTCCACTTGGTCCGGCCTACAGAAGTCCGAATCAGCAAGGTAGACGTTCCCTTGGAATTGCATGTGATGTGGCTGAAAATGGTTGGAGCAACAAAACCAAAACAGAAGATGTGGAAAATGCAACTTCATGGGGTAGGTCTTGTGAAGCAATTTGACCCATGCCCATGTAAATCCGCTGCGTCCATCTGTGTGTGTGCGTTTCCTATGAAGCAACAAATGCAAGGTAATAACTCAGAACACTGTACATTCCAGAACCTGGATGCTAGTATGTGTTGGTCAATAGTTCAGGCAACCAACAACATATGGATAGATAGAAATAAAAGTATATATATATTTTTTTTTCCATTCCTCCGCTCTGAGTTGCCTCGTGCGGCCTTGCAATGGTTTCTGAATTCATTGCCTCAAGTTCTCTGATAATCGGGCAAAAAAAACTAACAGGTAATGATAAGTACCCTCTGGTAATTTAACATAGCTATTGAAAATTGCCATTTATAGTGAGTTTTCCCCATTAAAAATGGTGATTTTCCATAGTTATGTTAGTTTACCAGAGGGTACTTGAAATAGCCAGCCGAAAATATCGAAAAATATCGAAAATTAGATGAGATATTGATGCAGATATAGAACATTCTACGTATAACATCGTATAACCACATCATATCCTGCATGTTTGATGCCATTTGAAACCCAAGCATGTTGTACGTTTATCAAAGATGCTTTGCTGCTCCGAAGGGCACAAAACACCAGCTGAGGTCGTGGCCGCAATGGGAACCTCAGCGACACATTTATCCAATGCCGATCTGATGTCATGGGATATATAAATATACATATTTATTTATTTATATTTATTTATATATATATAAATATTTATATAAATATAAATATATATATATTTATATACCATCCGATTATTTAACATAGCCATGGTATAGATGGCCCATAGAAATAGATGGTTTACCTATTAAAAATGGTGGATCTTTCCATGGCTATGTGAGTCATAACCAGAGGGTATATATTTACAGTAAATAAGTTCTATATATATTCACTATATATCAGGATGAATGCCATTTCAATGAGATGTTGATCCATTTGGGGATATCATGATATCTCATTGAATCACCAACTGTTTTCCCCAGGTTTTTTGTTTTCTGGTTCCCTAGTTCATGATAACTACTTCATCACTTAATACATTTCCAGCTCCTTGGTTCCCTTCAATCCCAATGGAGCGAACCCAAGCGATGCAAACCAGCGGATGGCATTGCGGCAAAGGTTCCCCAACAAGGATGAAGGAAAAACTGGTTAATTATTGGGGTCCATAGGCCCTAATTTTCGACAATGACATGATTTCTGCACCCGAATCTTAGCGCCCATTCTTCTGCCCAACCGCCAGCGGTTGTTGATGGGTCAAATAAATGTGTATATTAAAAATATATACACATAAATAGTTGTACAGTATATGATATATATATATATACATGTATAAATATGAATACCGGTAGTGCCGCGCAAGGCGGTGGCGGAAGTTTCAAAAATAGGAAACTTATAGGAGAAGTGAGTTGTTGTGATGCATTGATGGCAGGCCGAATCCACTGATGGACCGAAGGTGGTTGGAGTTGTGTTTTTTGGGGTGGCTGCGGTGGTTGCAGTGGTCACCTCACCCACAACTCCTGGATGAAGTGTGGCATAGCGCACTTGTAGTTGTAGTTGTAGCGTGGTGGAGTTGTAGTTAAAGTGTGGTGTAGTGAAGGTATAGTTGCAGTTGCAATTGTAGTTGTGGCGTTGTGTAATTGAGGTAGTGTAATGTAGTGTAGTGTAGTGTAGTGTAGTGTTGTACACTGTAGTGTGGTATAGTGTATATAGTGGAGTCTAGTGTAGTGTAGTGTCAAGTAGTGTAGTGGTAGCTGTAGTCGTAGTTGTAGTTGGTGTAGTGTGGTGAGGTGTGGTGTAGCGAAGCGTAGTGTAGTGTAATTAGTGTGGTGTAATTGGTGTAGTGTAGTTGTAGCTGTAGTAGCAGTAGGAGTAGGAGTAGGAGTAGGAGTAGGAAGAGTAGTAGTAGTAGTCTTAGTAGTAGTAGTAGTAGCAGTAGCAGTAGTAGTAGTAGTAGCAATAGTAGTAGTAGTAGTAGTAGTAGCAGTAGTAGTAGTAGTAGCAGCAATAGTAGTAGTAGTAGTAGCAGTAGTAGTAGTAGTAGCAGGAGTAGTAGCAGTAGTAGCAGGAGAAGCAGTAGCAGTAGTAGTAGTAGTAGTAGGAGTAGCAGTAGTAGTAGTAGCAGTAGCAGCAGCAGCAGCAGCAGTAGTAGTACTAGTACTAGTAGTAGTAGTAGTAGTAGTAGCAGTAGTAGCAGTAGTAGTGGTAGTAGTGGTAGTAGTGGTAGTAGTGGTAGTAGTGGTAGTAGTAGTAGTAGTAGGAGCAGCCGCAGCAGCAGCAGCAGCAGCAGGAGGAGGAGGAGGAGTAGTAGTAGTAGTAGTAGCAGTAGTAGCAGTAGTAGTGGTAGTAGTGGTAGTAGTGGTAGTAGTGGTAGTAGTGGTAGTAGTAGTAGTAGTAGTAGTAGTAGGGGTAGTAGTGGTAGTGGTAGTGGAAGTGGTAGTTGTAGCTGTTGCTGTAGTGTAATTAGCGTGGTGTACTGTAATTAGTGTAGTGTAGTGTGGTGTAGTGTAAGTAATGTAACGTAGTGTTGTGTAATGTAGCGTAGTGTTGCGTAATGTAGTGTAGCTTATTTGTAGTTGTAGTAGTGGAGTGTAGCGTAGCGCAGTGGTAGTTGGAGTTGTGGTTGTAGTTGTCTATCTATCTATCTATCTATTTGTCTATCTATATCTATCGATCGATCTATCTATCTATCTGTCTATCTGCAATCTGCAAACTTGAAAACGAAGCAATTCTGCAAGACTTCCTGAGCTTTGGAACTTGATAACGTCAAAAAGGAAGCCATTCTGCGAGGCTTCCTGCTTCCTCAATTTTGAAGTTGGCAACATTAAAAACGAAGCAATTCTGTGAGACTTCCTTCGACAATGGAACATTGAGTGCAGAGCTGAAGGCCTCGTACCAATGAGTTTGGCGATTTTTCCAGTCCATGTCTCTGAAGCATTGCGCCTGCCACGAAAAACTGAGGCCAGGTCATACGAAGTGCTGCGCCTGTGACACAAAATCATCTTCCCAAAACTGAAGATCTGATGCTCCGAAATGCATCCCCTCTCAGGAAATCATCCCCCTGACCTTCTAACATCTCTGATGAACATGTCTCTTGTACTGCGCCTGCCACGGAAAATGCATCTTTCCAGATCCTCTTCAAACGCCCCACTCCTGCCATCCTTTTTTGAAATGCTAGAAAAAGCCTTCACGTTTTGCTCACTTTTGACAAGGTGCACAATCTCTTGCGCCGGCCATGCGGCACGACATCTGAACGTCCAAAAATGGTTTCAACACGTAGGACTTTTAACATTTTGACTTGGAAATGTGCTTCGCGCAACAACGGCGTGAATTTTCATGAATTTTCGACATCTCAACTTCCAAAAGTGGTCCGAGCATGGTGTGTTTTGTACGATTTGGCTTCCAAACGTGCTTCACCCCACAACGGCGTGCAATTTTTCATCTCTCTTCTGGCCACATGGCTCCGCACCCGCCGCTTTAGCGAGCCTACTTTTCGCCCCTCTGGAGCCACAGAACATTGGAAAAACACAGTGTTGCGCCACTTTGCTACCTTTTCGCGCACCTGTGCATCGTCTTTCTTCTCACTTTCTCTGCTCTGATCTTCTCTCTTCTGCTCTTCTCTTCTCTGACTCTTCCCACCTCTGCTTTTCCATCTGTCCATATTGTCGGAAGTTTGACTTCTAAACTTCCTTCGGTTCGATGATTATATATCATTATATATATATATATATCTATGATTATCTACTTATATGATCTTATATGGCCAAATCCCAATGATGATTGTGATATCGGATCCCACTAACTCGGCATCCCAGCACTGTGTCGATCTCCAGTGCGCCATGGGGGTTCCCCGACTCCACGCCAGTTGATAAGTCGCTGGGAGCCCAAAAGGCCGATGACAAATGCGAAAGGACAATGGGTTAATCATGGGTTAATAATCGTTTATACCACAAACGGGCTATTAACGGGTGATTTAATGGGACTTCCACTGTCAATGGTCCTCTCCCAATTAAACAGCCTAGGGCCTAGGGGTTTCTTAACCCAGGATTGACATAATAAGCTGACATATAATGATGGGATTATGTGGAATTTACATGGATTTACCCTCTGGTAAACGAACATTCCTTTGGAAAATGGATGAGCATGGCCCAATTATCGATTATATTCAATTATATTTATTCGATTTACAAAAATGGTGATCTTCCATACTTGGAGCTACTGGAGGGTAATTCAGGCATGTGTTTTTTATGATTTAATGGATCGATGGTTCCCATCCAAATTCATGGGAACCATGGCATTTTCCCACCGTGTATGGCTGGCCTCCTAGCATGGTGCCGTCTTTGGGCGCAGAGAGGCCAGTCCGATGGCTGAAGTGCAGTGGATGATGCGCTGATAGTGGTGAAAGCTGGCAAAATCTGTTGTAAGGATAGCTTGAACCATTGGTCCAACATCAGCTTCTGTTTGTGAACCATGGTGAAGATTGGTGAAGTGGATATCTTATATAGTAGCTGGACTTCAAGTAGAGGTCTGGAACCCATTTCTGCTAGATGTCTTTGAAGCTGCCGCATCATTTCAAATTTCAATCCATCTAGGCCGAAAACAGGTCAACGGCAGCGCAAGGCACCAGGCATGACACCACATGTGGACATGATTCAAAGCGTTTTTCTTCACACAGAATTTTTAGCAATGTTTGTTGTTGAGTTGAATACCCTCCGGTAATCAAACAAATTTTGGAGCTGCAATGCGACCCGGCTGTTGGTCCAACAGCTGCATCCACAAAATGCTGGTCACTGCACTTGGGCTCCGAAAACCAACATGCAATCTGCTTGAAACCACCTACCACATCACGCATATCTGTGGTGATACCCGTAACTACAGTTGATAGCAACCTGTCCATGTTGAGTACGTTTTTGGGTTTACCCATGGTTTACCTGTAAAATCTTCAACCCAATGCCTGGAACTCCCAGGCCCCCGACATTTCAGCACCTGGCAGCGGCACTGCCCAGCCATGTTTTTGCGAAGCCCTCCTGCGCAAAGGGACGATTTGGTGTGCCCAGAAAGGGCCCCATGTTCAGGCTACGACGGAATTCTGTTCTAGATTTGGCGCGAGTTAGAATCTTGCCCAAATAGGTACAACAAAAAATGATCATGTTTGAGAATTTGGTCGGGCTCCTGGTCCTCTCCTTTTGGTGACTCTGCTGGGAATTGTTGCCGGTAAATGTCCAAAATCATCTTATGCTATGTTTTGTTTCTAAAATCATCAACTAATGTGGCCGCAACTGTTCAGGATAAGCATTCAAACATATCAACCATGACATTTCAACCCCCTGCTGATGACATCTGCCCGATCTATTTCAAGACATTCCATCTGGCGCATCAGCGCAGCAACGCTTCCACGAACCTCAAAGCTCTGTAGATTCTACAAAAAGTGCCTTCATTGTACACTCGTCTACATCTTTACATTTTCCGAAGAAGTGCCTGTGGGTTTCTCCTCAGCTGGGAAGTCGGCTGTGATAGTGAGTGCTGCAGAATTCCTTCTTAAACTATGCAGCGAGAAAACTACTTATATACTTTTTGAAGGGAACCAGTTCGCTTCTTTGAATTTACCCATCACCAAAGTAAATAATTGTTTAATGGACAGAATAGTGAAACGAGAACTACTCACTACTTTGAACTAATTTCTGAATGGACATGTTGCATGCTGCTTAGTTTGCAAGTAACATATGTCTTCAAAAAGTATGTGTTTTTTTCCAAATCTGAAGGGCCTATCTCTTCACAGAATACCACATTTCTGAATGCCAAGGATTTGTTTTTTTTTGGGGGGGTTGCGTGCATCTTGAAGGGCGGATTTGCTTGAACAGGCAAATCCGAGGGGACATGGCTTGTCTTGTGAAAAATGCATAAACATATCCTAAATCAACACACATCACACCTTTTTAAGCAAAATCAATAAGGATAAATCAAGATGAATCCTTCGAAAAAAGAACAACTGGTTTTGGAGACTAGTCTGAAAACATAATCACCGAATCATTGTTTGTCTGCATTTTTGTAGCATCCCGGAGTCAGGATACAAACACATGCCAAATAGGGGAAAAAAAACGCGAGCCCGAAAGAGCAATTGTTTGCTTTAAAATGATAAAGAATCCATATGCATAATGCAAATAATTATATATACATATTACATAATATTATATATATATGTGACTTAAAACATCTTGAGACTTTGCATGTTTCCAGCGCTAACAACAAGTCTCCCTTGAACAAATACATGATCGTTTTGTATCATAATCATCTGACGGAAAATCTAGGAAAACAATCATAAACATATTTAAAAAATCAAAACTGGTGTGACCTCTGGAGAACGAGCCTCGGATTTTCTCCTCGGAGCTTCGCTTTTCCACTGCCCGGATCAGCATCGCCGCGACCTTGGGGGCTGTGGTTTGGGCGTCCAGCTGCTGTCTGTTGACCGCCTCCAGCAACGCATATGCCGAGGACACATCTGCAACACAGTCCTGGCCGAGAGCCTGGCATTTCAACATGGTGCAGAACCAAAACAGAACTTATATCATGCTATTTCATGCCATGTCTAATATTTTCTATCTTAATCTTTGATATGTTTTTCTGCTTGGAACATAATGTTGGTTGGGCCATTTCTAGATTCTCTCTTCTGCACTTTGATGGATTTTCGAGGCTGTACAGTACAGTAGGAGGCGAACTGGATATGACTGGGTCCAAACATCAGTTCAACTGATCGCCTGCAGGAAAGCCACATTCCACATCATGGACCTAGCCGCTGGCCCTGGGAACTATTCTCTTGTGCCATCCACCACCCAATGCTTGGGTATCTTCAATGAGCTTGATACATACCCAAAAAACACTCATATACTGGCATGAGGGAATTTTTTCTCAGAGGATACCAAATATAAGCGGATGAAATGTGTAACCATACAATTCCAGTGACTTTCTCTCACTTTGGGTCCCAAAATCAGGATCACCACGGCGCTCGCGCCGTGTCCTGGGAGTCGTGAGTGCAGCAGGCGGCCAAATCCACCTGAAGCTCATTCACAGTCGCAGAGTCCGTCATAGCGTTCTCTTTGACGATGGCAACCACCTGTTTTGCAAGGCCAAAAAGTGAGTTATGAATGCTTCAGGGGCCGGAGGGATAAAAAAATGTGTATATATATATACACACTATCTAATCAAATATTGCATGCTTTCCAACATGTGCAAGATTGAGAAGCAACGGAAGCAATTTTCTAAACAAATACAACAATCAGGAAGAGTCGCTTCCTGCCATCAGGTGAATCTCATGCATCACTGACCACAAGCCTTGTCCAGTATACATCCTGCTGCTGATTCCTTTCCAGGCGTGGGTTTCTCCAGAAAGGCATCTCCCACAAAAAAGTTGTTCTCAAACTCCTCAGAGCGGATTTTGGCCAACATCTCCGATAAAGTTCCAGCTGCCCTCTCATCAGCTGCCACAAGGAGTACAGAATTGGCAAGGCATAGTGCCAAGATCGTCGATTTCATAAGTCTTCTAAAGCAATTATAGCTATAACCAACACGCGCTTTGAGGCTGTAAATGGCTGAGAGGTGCAAAAATGGGATGGCCACGGATTGAAAATCCGTAGGCCCGTGCTTGCCATTCTTATCACACCCTGGAAATTGTGCGCCAAAGAAAAACACATCTCATGACTTTCAGCAGTTTCAGTAGCAGCACCATCTTCCATGCAACATCTAAAGACGTAAGCAACAAATAATCACACCCTGCTTCGTTTTATAAGTCATAATTATACCTGCAGGGGGAACGCTCTTTCAACACAACAGCTTTGGCTCTTCCACACCATACAAATCAATCCCGATCTATTGATAGTTAAATCATGTTGGATCATGCACAGATGTCATGTTGAACATGGAAAGCCGGAATGGTTCTGTTTAACATCATTTAGCGCATCATTTACGGTGTGATATCCGCATGTACTGATATCTAAATCATGTTTAATCCATGTTGAACATTGAACCCCCATTTATGATCATTTATGGATTATACATCATTGATGTTGAATATATTCCCATCCACTGACCTTGCTGAAGATTCCCAGCAACAAAAAATGCTACAGAAAATTGCCAGCTTCCTGCCATCCTTCCACATCCATTGATGTCCCTGATGTTTCTTCAACATTTTACCCTGAACCACAACTCATAGAATTGGATTATGGGAAAATTGAAACCGGAAAGCCCTATATTATTTGATGGTAAAAACCCATGGGTTTCCGGTTAAGATTTTCCCCAACAAACCAATCCAGTGAACAACTCAATCAACTAATCAATCCGCTGACATCCACATCATCGTCCTGGGAGATGCTGACTGTTCGGGTAGATGATGCATGGCCCCTCCCAGGTGCCAAACGTCAGACTTCAAGCAACTTGGGAAGTGAAAACACTTTGAAACCAGTTGGACACTAGTGATATCTATAGTGATAGCTATAGAACCTATAGTGATATCTGTAGTGATATCTATAGTCATATCTAGTGATATCGAGTGATCCAGCGTTGCTCTCCACCATTCTCCAACCCTTTATCCTTGGCACAGAAATCGTTGCTTCGGATGTTCTCATCACCGATGCGACGCGCGAATCCACGGGCTGTTTCTTCCTCGGGATCCAAGGCCAAGAGCAAACGCGAGAATGATCAGCTTCCACTAGTCAAACATGGAGTTTCTGGATGCCAGTTCTTCCCAATATAATTTAGCAAGCGACATTGAAGAGAAACACAGATCCACAGAAAAACAGGAAAACCCAACTTTTGCAAACATATCCAGTTGTGCCAGAGTCCCTGTCGATCTTTTGCCACATCTCTCTCAAGAGCTGCTGTCTTGCAAGCATTTGTATGCATTTTCTAGGAAAGAAATGTATTTGAGATTTGCAAAACCAACTGACTTTGGCTTTGCGAAGCCAGGTACTTGGGCCAGCTCAACCCAGGCCCATCCCAGGCTGGTTGGAAGGCCGATGGCATCGCTAAAGTTTGGTCTTGCAGCAGCCGATTTTGACTGCGGGATTCTATGAATGTGCCCAGGTATGGGATGATATGGACAGCCCAAGTCATAGACCAGTGGAAGAATATCGATGAATACAGTAAGAAGTAATAAGAAGAGCTACACGTAAGATAATAGATTATGTAAGCAGGAATTTAGGCATCACTCCAAGCCCAGGTAAGAATTGCAGTATTCAGTATTAAACACCCTGTCAATGGACACGGCGCTGGATCCACCAAGAGTATCAGCCAACGTTCAGCTGATTCTTGTGCGATCGATTGAATTCCGAGGGCTTACTATCAGTGAGTCATATCCAGCACTGCTAAGTAGGTTCCTGGCGCCAAGGGGAACGACATGAATATCAATGTCACGAACATGCACAGAGATCCTTACCCAAGAATTCATGTCTTAGTCTTGCCTCAAATTCACTCATTTGTTATATCTATGTAATCTAGTAATCTAGTAATCTATCTATCTATCTTTCTATCCGAATGTTTCTATGAAGAGGCATGCGTTTAGCCATCATTGGAATGGATCTTGGCTGTGAGGCTATCCCATGGAGTTTGCTTACATGGTTGTGCTTTTAGCCCACCTGCAACGGCGGTGACGAGGCCGAAAACGACCAAAACGCCACACATCACCAGCTTCACCTTGTTCTTGCCCGGCTGCTGTGACCACACGGACAGGCGTGCGTACATCACCTTGGAGCTGCAGTGCTGGAGAAGTGTTGCTTAGATCTGCTTAGCTACCCTGCGAAAGTTCGCTGGGTGTGATAGTTCCATCACTAATCTGCCAAACTGTCAGATTAACTCAGTATACCGTATACTGGGAGATACGGGGTGCATTAATTACCATATATTACCATAGGGGTCAATGGATTGATTTTGCAATAATTGACTATTAGGGTAACCACTGGGAGCTTGACTCACCACCCTGGGCATCTTCGCCGGTTCGGCCCAGCCACGCAGGGGATCACGATGGAGGTGAGGTTCACCAATAAAGCACCCACGAAGGAGGCAAGGGCAGCCACCTCACCAGCCAGAAAACCTCGGCATGGGCTGAATTTCTGTTTGCCTCTACCACCTCCAACTTCTACCCATCTCCACCAAGCAACAAGCACTGGTGCCGGTGAGAAGTATCACCAATGCCACCTGTGATGCGCTGCTAGAAGTGGGCTTGGACATGGAAGACCTACCGCTGGAAAATTCATGTCAGTTTCTTGCAGGGCAAAGCTGTAAATTTCCAGCTTTAAGGCAAACTGCTGGAAGCTTTCTGCAAAGTTCAGGTGTCCAACCGTCCAATAGCATAAGAATCCATATAAACTCGATTTTTCTATTACCGATCGTAGGGCAATTTCCCATTTTGAGAGGAACCATAACGAAGAAAAAACACAAACGACTTAAAAGCTTCTAGGGTCTGATCATTTTTGCTGCTTCCGTGATTGGGCCAACAAACGCGTTATGACACATGATGAAAGCAATGCCCCATGAACCATTGGGAAGACAACCATTCGCCAGCAGGTTAGTATATTGAACACCCAGGCACTGGCAAGGAATTCTGGATGAACTCGTTGACATGCCGCCCTTCTGGCCAAATCTGCATAGATTGAAGCACCACACGCATCAGAACCTTGCGAGTCAGGGGAGCGGTTCATAGCGGTTCTAGCATCAGCCCAGTGTTTGAGATGGAACAGAACAAAACCAGTTTGAAACATATATATATATATATATGTATTGTATATATATTATATATATATTATATATATATTATATATATATTATATATATATTATATATATTATATATATATATATTATATAATTATGTTATTTATTATATTGGAACCATCAAGGATGAATAGCACATGATCTGTCTCTGACTTCTTGTGCCTCAGGATCAAAAAGGGTCGACTCTTGACCGCATGAGCGGCAATAGTGCCAGGGAACAGGTGTGGTCAATTGGATTTTCACGGCAAAGAAGGCAGCGGTCGTGTGTTTCAACCACGGAATACCTGGCATCTCTGGCGATGAACATATCAAAGTATGACATAATGTGGGAAGACTAAGTGGCCAGCCTCGCCATCCGTGCGATACTTATCGATACTTGACATCTCACTGGCCGATTGATTCAGGCCGGGGTGAACAGGAAAACCAGCAGGGTTGAACAGGATATCATCAAGATATCTTTCTTAACCTTTCGTGATTGTGACCCCATGTGGGCCTGTGCTAATTGTAGTGGTCAATCTTCCCCGCAACACAATTTCCGCATCTGGTGCCAAGTTGCTCATGTCTTTGGTGAAGACTGGGTGCAAATCATCACCTGAATATAGAGGCCATGTGGTCCAACTGTGTGTCAATGGTGTGAAACATCTTCATGGCTCCTAGACCAGACTGGATCAACAGTTGTGCAGTGCATGATCCTAGTTTCCTTCAGCCTATTTTCTGCCAAGCTGCCATGGGCCAGGTAGGTCACCAGTCCCAAGACCAGGTAGTACACCGCCGCGATGGTAAAGGACCAAGAAACACAGCCTCCGTCAAAGGGCTGTGACGGGGCCAGATATGTACTTGGTATACAGTATACATGTAAGTATAAGGTTGAATATGTGTACATTATATATGTAATATACATACATCTATATATATATATATATCTATAATATATCTATATAATTAAATTATATAAATATATGTTCTGTGACATTTTATTGGGTATGTGTATAATATTGTATAATTATATTGTCCATGTGTATGTATATGTACAATGGGTAAATGCTCCGTGAATCGCAAACAGATGTAAGAATGAGGGATGTGAACAATAAGACTGGACAGGTAGACTGTCCAAACAGGTGGAAGCATGGGCATCTTGAAAAGTAGAGGGAAGTCTGACATCTTTGGCCCCTCCCAAGCCCCAAGCACCTTCAGTTGTCTTTTCACATCCTCAAGGTGAACCATGTTGAATCACCAACCGTTAATTAAATCAATCACAAGTACGGACTTTGTTTGTTTTTTGCGGAATCGCCCCCAACCTGTCCACCGCTCGGTGTGCTGCATCCCCTCATGCAAGGCTGGCAAACATGGATGACCAGCGAAGCAGAAAATGAAGAGACCATAGGCCCCTCAGAAAGGAAACCCCGAAGAACCAGCGAGGCGTGTCTACCGTGGTATACCGTGGTGCATGTGGAGTTGTGGGCAATGCAAGCCATTAGGCATAGGTGCTCCCACCATACTCGGCATGATCTGATTTGACTGCTCTGGTCTAGGGGGTCTCAAACATGCTAATCTACTCTGATGACATCCTGCTCGGGGTTAGGCTCTGGATTTTCGAGGCATCACCTGAAACAATAAAAACTGCTCCAAATGTCTCCAAATTCAAATCCAAACGATCCAACAAATGCCCCAAGGCTGCTAAGGCTGCAAAGGATCTGAAGAAATTCCCCACGTTGGGCTCCAGTTGCAGTTCCGGATAGCTCCACTTGGCAGTGCTGATGGTAGACAGGTCCCCTGCCACGCAACAACTATCCTCATTTCAGGATGATTAAAGCAAGTGAAACCGTGTTAAACCATCAATTTTTGATGCTGGACCGGGCTTAATCAAGGGGATGACCCAGCCTAAGAAGCACATGCTGGCCATCAGTAGGGCGACCAAAGATGCTAGAGACACATAGGCATAGATGCCTCAGGCAGGGCAGAGTCCTGGGCTTAGCCATGGGGTATACGGTATAATTGAAATATCTTTTAGAAAATGAAAACACATCCCAAGCTTTAGCAGAAATTTATGGGATTTGAACCATCACCAATTAATTGGTTTATTGTGTAGACCCCCAAACTTGAGATGATGTTCCCCCGCCAAATGTTGGTGAAATGGTGGATGTGAATTCCACATGATAGCCCTGCTTTTTGCCAAGCCAGCATTCCTCTTGGCACCAAGAAAAATTCACAGCAAAAACGTGGTGATCTATGGGTTTGCCATGGTTTGCCTGAAAATACCCTCTGGTAAACTAACAGTTTACTATTGAAAATGGTCATAGAAATAGTGAGTTTTCCCATTCAAAATGGTGGATCTTTCCATAGCTTTTTGTATGTTTACCAGAGGGTAATCTGAACATTGGGGTATTGCTCTTCATTTTCCCCATGAAATCAGCCATTGTCCCAGCTGCGTAAGGGGATGAAGATCATGACGCTGGACACCAAGGTGCACACCTTGAAACGGCAGGGACCATCCCGGGCCGAGCTCGGTTTTTAGCCAGAAAGGGCAAACAAGGAGATCCAGAGCCCATGAAATCCCATTCAGTCACCATCAGTCACCATTGAATCATATTGAGTCCCATCAAGCACAGCTGGTGACTTTCAATACTTGCATGATTGGTAATGCTTCGTCTTCTAGTGCGGGAGCAAACTGGGCGCATGTTGAGTCAACACAGCACCAGCATCTTCCTGACAAGAAGACAAGTCCCTTACCTCATCCAGCCCGTGATGAGATACTCTTAGTACCATCAGAATATCACGCAGGCACAGGCATCTTGGGTAATCTTGGAACAACTACACTCAGCAGATCACAATCCCCAACAGCTAGATTTTTGTGCAAGGGCTTCAAGGGCCAACCATGGCCAACCCAAGTCTCTGCAGGTGTATGTCAAGAAGCCAGGACGGCTTGAATTTCGTTCACGCCAAGCAAGCCCTGAATGTTGCTCCCATTCATCACCAAAAAGGTCACAGCAGCAACCCAGACCTCCAGAACGGTAATCACCGCAACCACGCCTTGGTGGCAACAAGGACAATGTTCAAGTTGTGGGCTAAGGTTGTGCTGACAATCAACATGTATCCACATAGAGCCACATGCATATATATATATATATATACATTGAATACATTGGCACAACAAATCAAATGCAAATGCGCAAAAAATATGTCTATGTCAAGGTGCGGCATACTGTTTGCATACACCTCTACTCATTTGTACCGGGGATGCAGCTGCAGGTCAAGGCGCATTTCCCACATTGGCCATATGAAATCTCTGCCAGGTAGGTGTAGTCTCTGCTGATGGGATGTGAACCGCCCAAAGCCTTGGATCTGGCCATCTTTAACTTCTCTCCTGGGCAAGGTGTTTTGACAATGTGGATATGGGGGCAAAGATTAAGAGACAAGGAAACACAGATTTTGGCAACTGTTGGTATTAACAGTTGTATAAGTTAATTGAGGTGCATGATGTTGACTCATACCCAAAGAATCCCGCAGCCTTTAACATTGAATACCACCCAAGAAAACATAACTCAGTCTTGGATAATTCAGTCTTGGATCATCTTGGATCTACCGTATGTCATCACGAAGAGTTTTTTTTTCCATGCTGGGGGCCGATAAGGAAAACATGAAAATACGAATGAAAAGGATTACAACTCTGTGGGCCCCTGATTTGAGATGCTTCTGTGGTCAATCCTGCAGACATCTGGTCGTATGCTGTTGCGGCTGAGGTCTCACGACAGCAATGGCCAGGGGTTCTTCCCAACACATTTGACACAGGATCGAGTTGATTTCAAGAACAAACATGTAGGAACCATATGTCTTACATTGTTTTTACTGTTCCATGCGCATGTCTTCTGAGAGTTTCCAAGATCTTCTAAGTTTGAACCTATGTGAATGTGGTGTTTTCCCTTGCTTTCCCAACCACTTCAACGTCTACCCCAGCCCAGGTCTCCTATGAGGCATGCCGTAAAGGCTGTAAGGCCCACCACCACAAACAACAGCAGCACGGCCCAGTAGTTGATCAGGCCAAAGGCATAGGGGACCGCCAGGACACCACTACCTGAGCCACGGAAATGGGGATGTAACCAGCATTAAAAAAAAAAACATGAAAAGTCCATTTGGCGGAGTCGTTCCCATTTTCAGAGTTGGTTACCCCCAAAAAAGGAAGTCACCAATCAGCAAGGCTGGACTAGTTGCCCTATGCATGTTGCCGGTGACTTCGGGGCTTACCGATCCCACTTTATTGAACCCACCCAGCTGTCAACGGACAAGCCCAGACGCCCATCATGGTGTTTGCCAAATTCAAAACCGTCTCATAACCTCAACTTGTTTGTGGCACCCCCCTTCCCCCAGGGGATTAGACAACCCAAAGATCGCAACAAGGGGCTATTTTGCAAACGAGAACTGTCCACCTTTCTTCTATCAACGGCAAATATGGGGCAAATACAGGTGGCATGTTAAATTGGAGCTAATTAAGGACTATGTAAGGTCCATGTAGGGTTATATCATGTTATATCATGTTATATCATGTTATATTGGTATATCCTCCCAAACTTTATGGCGAAAACGTTTCACAGCTGACAGCTCCACCTTGGCGCACCTGACAGCGGCAATTTTGGGGTCTTCAGGGGGGCAAAAATATGTAAAATTCTCCAAAGAAGATTTGTTGCTGATAGTATCCTACGATAATGTACGATAATGTACGATCCAGATTCATCCTCATTGGTTTCATCTCCATATGGAAACACATCAGATGTAATATACGTAAAGTATACAGTACACAATTGGAGAAATAATGTAAATAGTAAATAGCATGCATTTGATATATCATTTTTCATAGGTACCAGTAGATTCCCGAACAGTTAATGCAGTTAACTCTGAATTCTCCGTTCCTGTGTGTATATGTTTGCGTACGTGCGCACGCTAATGTACATATAAATTCTATCGTCTCTCATATATTTTTGGCATTCTCTGCTGTCTCCCGCAAAGATCCGTCAAGACAAGGGGTTAGATACCAGTACCCTTGAGACGTGCGACCGGTATGACCTATGATTCTCATCAAAGTGGTATGGCATAAAATGGCTTTCTAGAATCAACATCAATCAACATCAATCAACATCAATCAACAAAACAAAGGAACATAACATGAACTAACTCTATATAATATATATATACATATATATATATTACCATTCACCAGCCATTCACCCATCTTTCCGCCCAGTGACTGTTCATCTCACCATCTTCCGCCTCGTGATGGCTCTTCGCCTCGGGAGAGCCTGGTAGCAACTCAGGGACGTCCAAGCACTCCTAGGGCGCGGATGGGCGCGGGGCGGGAACAACATGTCTAAAGAATCCATCCTCAAAGCATCAATCCATCACTGATCAAACATGGCATCATCATATGAATCATAGATAGATAGATCACAACCAAACTAACCAAACATTCTATTGGATCTATTGGATCAATCATGGTCAATCAAATCAGAAGATATCAGAAGCGTCTTTGGTCCAAAGTTCTGGCTTGAGACGGGTTGGCGCCGTGCCCACCAGCATTTCAATGCTCCACACATCCATGGTGGCCGGTGTGGCGTAACGCCCAGGGGCCCTGATGCGCCCTGCAGTCTTTGCTGCTGATCTACGGGCAGCGACCCCCCCTGCGGCAAAGGGCGGCGAAGGAGATGCGCATGATGCTGATGGGATTCTACCATGGACATTGCGACGATAGAGTGCAATTGATTAATTACCGCAGATCTTGGTTGATATTTCCAAACACGAGAATGTAAACATATGATTATTATATGTTTTTTTTTAAATATATGATCATGTATCATCAAAATATAATCATATTATATTCAAAGCCTACCAGTTGGTGATACCACAGTCCGCACCTGTCCCACCCCCTGGTGGATGAACAAGGCTCTCAAGCGAAGAACTGGCTGCAGCCTGACAGCATCTGATCGCCGTCATTTCTCCAGATGAAAATTGTGCCCCAAACATCTTCGAATGATGTGAATGTCACAGCCTTCCTCACCAAGATCACCAAGTAACTGTATGTATCATAACACTAAGTGTATGTATCATAACAATTGTAAAAATCTGTGTATCACAATAATTGTAAAAATCTGTGTATCATAATAATTGTAAAAATCTGAAGGTTGACAGCAAAGAGCTTTTACCCAAGCAATGAAATTATATGAAATTTCTCAAACTTACAGGGGCAGCCCATCAATCTTGGGTCGGCTGATCTCAGAGGACCCCCCCCGCCCAACCAAGGTTTTAACCAAGGTTTGCCCAGCGCACATCTCACTATGTACGAATGAATCTCCAAAGTTATGGCCCCAAATACCAGTTACAAGTACTAAGAAAACCCCATTTATAGAATGTACAATCCCATAGAAATAACCAGTTGTAACTAATAATTGGCCATCACTCCACAACATCAAACATTCCGGCATCCAGTCAGAACAGCTCTGGGACCAACATTGCTGATGGCTGGCAGCTCATCACGTACTCGGAAGAAATAAATGTGTAAAACAATCGGGCCAACCCACAGTAATTGGGGACAACCTCTGCATAATCAACATCCTTTGGGAACACATTGGTAGATTCAAGTCCAAGCACCATTGAAGGCTTCCATCTGGGCAATTGACTATGATTATCTTCTCTTCCATGGCAAGTATTATTCAATACCAAATAAGCAATGAGGTGAATAAATGTGAATAAACTATGATTAGGAAGACCCCACACTAATTAACTACTATTAACTACTAACCGTTATACTAATCATTTTTGGTGCGCTGTGAGGTCCCTATACTTTGCCCACCCCAAATCTCTTGGCCTCAGCGGGACTCCCCTTTGGACAAAGCATAGCTGGAGCCTTGGAGCAGACAAGCTGCAAACCAAAATCGGGTCACTCAATGGATTGGTTTTAAGGGAAAATCTACAGGAAACCATTGTTTTTACCATCAAATATAGGGGTTTCCTGTAAATTGTCCCATCATCCAATTCTATGAGTCACAAGGGCATCTGTTTCCTGATTCCAAATGGACCATTCGCAAAATCTGATTTACGCCGAAAAGGCATCCCATGGCACCGTCTAAACCTGGTTGTTATTTCAAGGTGCCCTTGTCCATGAAATGATGATCCACTGGGGAAACCTCCTTTTTTTTTCCGGACTGAAGGACTGACAGACTTGAAGATCTATGCAGCATTAAAGTCAGAGTGAACCAAAATGCTACATTCAAATAATCAAGAAAATGCTGCTGTTGCAAGAAATCTGCTTTGTTTTTTAAATCATCACTAAACTTATTTTAGGTGATTTGCTCTGCGGTTGCAACATCTTCGCTGTTTTTCTTTGCGTCATATCTCCAGCATTTGTTGATTAACATAAATCAGAATTGTAATATCATTCATTCCCATTATTGCTAAAGACCCTGCCACGAATGGGTAATTTCGGCGTAGCCAAGGGGCTCGGCTAACAGCGACTGGTACATCACGACTGAACAGCCTTGGGGGAGGATGGATGGTGCCACTTAAACTAAACGCAATTTCCCATCGGTAAGCAAACATAGCAATGGGAAAAACATGTCCTTCTTTCACGGGAAAACTCATCTATGCCTATAAGTGGATATTCTATGTATATATATATATATATATAATGATATAAATACATATGCATATATATATATATGTGTGTGTTCTATATAACGATATATATATATATATATTATGATATTATATGGCACTTTCCATTGGATTTGCAGAGGCCATCACAGCTGCTGTCTGCGATCTTTTTGCCGCTGCGACCTGCGCAGCTCAAACATGAAATCCAGGTAGATCTCCAGCTTCACGCCCAAGGTCTGGCAAAACCTCTTGTCCTGTGGAGAGCTGGAAGGACCAGGTAAGATGGGTAAGATGGGTAAGATGGGTAAGATGCATAGGTTGCCATATAGGTTGGGTTACATGAGACTTTCGGCACTTTGGATCAGTTTGGAAACTTTCACATGGCCAACAAATTGCATCCAGAATCTTCACCGATCCTCTGCTGCAGCCAGGATCTGTAAAGGGCAGTCTTTGGACTTCAAGCCCAATTTGTCCAGAAAGCGGCTGCGAGGAAAGATCCGAGCATCAAAGGAATACCTGAAGGGGGTGATAGCTGGTGCGGCACCAAAAGTGTTGAATTTACACACATGGAGGCTTAGATGCCAAAATTCAGGAACGGTTGGATGCACTAGATATTTCGGCCTGGTGATGGAGATATAAGAGGTTGTTACCCACTTGCTTTTGCTATTCATGAACCATAATGGACTATAGCTATCTGCAGCTGGTTTGCGATTGCAACTCATAAAAACAACACCAAAAGCAGTTCTGCAGGTCATCACCCTTGATCCCAGGTCATCGGAATGATAAACCACCAGGCTTGGGGGTCTGATACGCTCCTTAAGAAATCGCTGCACAAGCAACCAAATGTAGAACTGAACGAAAAATTACTCCATTAGAAAGGCAGTTTTCTTGATTGTGCGTACAACCAGCTTGCAAATGATGCCATCAGTTTCATACAACAAGTAGGAGCGATCCATCATGGTGCTGAATGATGTACAACCAGACGAAGAATTACTTCATCGAGTTCTTCATCAGAGAGTTTTGGGACACCCCGGTTTACCCTATCCTTTAGAGGAAAAGCCAAGTGGGATCATATAGGCTGGCGGCTGACTGGTGTAAAATGCATCCCTTTTGAGGCATGGTTTCTGGCTGCTGGGCCGAGATACCCTAACAGATCCACATTTTCCTGCAGCTGTGCTCTGGTGTAGCCACGGTCCTCCAAGAACTTTGCCTCAGCACTGTGCATTTTTGGCTTTGTCTTAACAGCTGCAGATGGTCAAACATGGTGGTGGAACATCACTAACATCACCCATTTCTAGATGAATTGCTGCCTATGAAGAATGGTGATCTTTCAGTGTCAGGCTGGATAGCCAAAGGGTACATTCAGCCCCCAACATAAACCGCTCAGCTGGGTGATTTCTGTGCTCCCTGCAAATCTGATTCGTAGGGAAAGGGAAATCATGCCCCGTCTAAATGAATAAAGCGTTCAGGAAGATCAAGAACAACCACTGGACTGTTACCCTCTGGTAAACTAACATAACTATGGAAAATCTCCATTTTCAATGGGTAAATCCACTATAAATGGCCATTTTCAATAGCTATGTTAAATTACCAGAGGTTATCATGTCATCTGGTTTGCCAAAAAAAACCCATCAAATCCCGTGACATGGCCTCATGGTTGTCCCTTGCGCAACCTGCCACAACGGACACTTGTTTGATCTCTACTCTAGCAAGACTTGGGCCCTGGGCTGAGAAAGTTCATTGCTGCAACCCACCCAACTGTTGATTCACACATGAGAAAGAAAAGAGGGCGCCAAAGTCCCAAGCCTGCGTTAAACATGTTAAAACTTGGCACTGAATACTCGCAGGTGAGTTAGTCCAAAAACACCAGTGAAATTGCAATACATTTGCAGAGGGTTCTATAATTTGTGATAATGGTAAATTATCTCCAACCACGGTATCTTGGGGGTCTCTGTTCTTGGACACACACAGGTGCATCCTATGAACATCGTAAACAAAACGATAGCGGATCCGCTTGGGACGTATTGCACTGCAAGAGTGGGAGAGGTTCAATCTTTTCGTTGGACCTCCTGAGCTCCTGGTAGCAATCACCAAAAAAGTCTCCCCGAACAAAAATCCCCCGGCGACTTCATCCCTTAATTTCATGGGACGGCGCAAACTGGAGGGCTGGTGGTGGCGAAAAGTCTCTCGGACCACGTTTGATGGACATGGATGAACTGGATGCAGGTAATCCCTTACCCCTTAACAAAAACATCCTCTTAGACACCCGGTTTGGTGTTTCGCTCTCTTCATTTGGGGCCCGTTTGGAGTGGGCTTGAACAGGCTTGGGATTCGTTCCAAGATAGTCCAAGGCCCAAACCCCAAGGAGTTGTTCAAGGTCGTCACACCTGAAGGACCCATCTTTTCGGACAGAAATGGGGCCTGAATACCTGTTTGCGGCAAAAAACTATGCTGTCCTCACTAAATATATCTAAATATATTACGGTCATGTCCCGTCTGCCATCACCGTTCGGGCTAATGGAGAACGATTGTCGATGTATGTCGATGTCAAATGGAACACCGCAGTGGCCACAGAAGCCCATGAGCTAGCAAACTCGCCCAGGGATAAGCGGCTGGACTCAAGTTGCACCATCCATTTCAAGTTTAGTTGCATTTTTTTTTGTGCGATATTATTGTAACGTCTAGTCTATCTGAGTACCATATTCGCACACACTCCAATTTATGGTAAAAAAACAGAAAAACTTTGAACTAACCCAACTTTGAGTTATATTTAAAGATACACATATGTAATGATTATACATGTGTATATATAGTAAATAAATATACACACCGACGTGCATATATGTATGCATCAAAAATTGTATCAACATAAATGTGTGTATATCATATATATGTATATACATTACTTCTTTATATTCACATGTATACGCATAATCTAGATATGGATACATAAAAGTTCTCTGTTTGCAAAAACGTTCCACGTTCTACTTGTAAAACCGTTGTATCATCCATATCTCAAAACCCGTGTGTCATACAACTGCTAGAAGTTGCAACTGGTCCTCACAGTGCCAGGCAGGGCATGTTCCATGCCCAAGCGATTGGTGCTTCCAGCACCGTCTCGTTCTGTGGACAATGCTGAGCACTTGGTGCCAGCGAACAGAAGGAGGCGCTTCATTCTTCGTGCTGAATGAATCAGTGCCGTGGTGGAACGCCGAACACATCACCAACACCCTCCGAAAAAAACAGCTCTGAAAAGCAGCATCTCATGATGACAAAATGGCATGGCGTTCCAACAATCCTGTCGAAAAATCAGAGTGGAGGAAGTTGGACGACGGCGGAAGTATATGTCACAGAGGGGCTCATCTATGGTTTTTGTTATGTTTTGCCTTTTTTGTTCATTTCCAGGATTGAATTCGAATTAGCTCATTAGTTAGGTGCCCTTTATTAATTGCCCTTCCACTTGATTGAGGTTTTGGCATTTTTCAGATGGAGATGGTATTCATGGAATCAGCATGCTTCTCCAGCGCTTGCAAGACGTCCGCGTTGCTGGTCAAATCCCAGGCGGTGTGCCCTTGTGTGTTCCTGAGCACACAGCAACCAGTCCTGCCTGTAAGTTTCATGGGGATTTATTTTCTTAATTTAAATTCAATTATGTATGTTATAGAACTATATAATATGGAGGTTTGTAATTGTCTGGAATTGTAGGAATTATATTCGCATCAGGTCACATTCATGCACCAGATCGACATGATTTAACCAACTAGTTTCACTATTTCTCACAGAACCATCCTATGTTCTATCCCATTACACGTGACACATCCCATGCCTGTCCTGATGTAAGGATCTGCTCGCGCGGCAAGCAGAAAGTCAACCAAGTCGCTACGACCAAACAAACCTCGGCATGTGGGTCGCGTGGGTTTCCTCACCGGGTCTTTAATCCCAATTATGGGCATACATAATTACACATAATATGTTGCAGTAGTTATAACTAATATTTTTTTTACAACCCGCACAAGTTTCTGCGCGTGAGACCGCTACCCCCCCCGTGTTGGGGGGAGTCGGCTGGGGGAAGGGGGATCGGTGTAGCGGATTTCCGCCACCAGATCGTGAAACGAGGGCGGGGGCCCATCGACGGTGTCGAGGGCGGGGAGAAGGGGATCGAGGAACGACGCCGCGAAGGCGCGCTGGGTGGCGATGCCGAGGAGGGCGGCCCATCGGTGGATGTACGCCCCAACGGTCGTGGGCCGCAGCCACGGGGGGGTGCCCCGGGCTTTGGCGTGCGCGAGGGCGCGCACAAGGTCGACCGCCTCGGAGCCCCAACGGCCGCCTGTTTCCATCGCGACAACCACCAGCCGGCACCGCCTGTTTTGGGCAAACTCAGGGTAGGTGGTGGTGCGCTTTCGGGCAGTGGCGCGCTGGAGGGCATCGCCGGGGACCGTGGCGGCGTCATGGCGGGCTTCGCCGTCACGCCCGACCGGGCTGGTCAGGGTAGCGTCAACTGCCAGCTGGGCACCGTGCCAATAATTATAAAGTTGCATTCTTTTGTGTATTACATATTTTTCTGGGAATATCATCAAAAATCATTGAAGTTACACTTAGGGTTTTACATTGGTTTATGTGATTTATGTGAAAAGTGGATTAAACAAACATTTCATGGGCGGTTTCTGGCATGGGGCCGCCATGGGACCAGGATCGGCCTGAGAAATTAGGGCCTGACAGTACGGTCAACTGTAGCCTATCTTCACAAATTCAAGTTGGGAATTCTGTTTTTTCATGTTTTTATTATGTTTATATATATATGTGTGTGCGTGTGTGTGTGTGTTCATAATTATTCAGTTATCTTCTCAAGACATGCTCTGAGTAGCATGCTGGATCAGCTGACCTCCCTGGAATGATTGAGATCCAAATCCTGTTCAGTCAGGGCAGACTTCGCTTGCTACACTTGTCCTTTCCGCTGAAAACGTGGAGAGAAAAGTCCTAGTCCTATTGAGATGACAAGATCATGAATTCCTATCGGGCTCTTCTCCCCCCTGAACTCAGCTCATTCAAGTACTGTTGTTCATTTTGTTCTCCAGACGAGACGGTGCCCGGGTCTCCCGTTTAGGTCACCCAAGAAACATGCTTTGCCCAATGGAGTGGTGGTGATCTCAGCACAAATCTTGATGCTGACAGGAGGATTGGAGGTCAGGTATCGCATGTAGCTCTGGCAAGCGCGATGGAAGAGGTAGTGCAAACCCCTGGGACGACTGGACTTGTTCACGTCTGCACGGGCGTCAATCAACAGCTGGGCGATCTCCAAAGAATGGCCACCAGCATTGGACCTGAGATGACATCCATCAAATTCTTGGCCGCCAGTCCATTGCAATCATGGCCCTTCCCCAAAACCTTTTCGCAACCAGATTGAACACAAAACATAGGTTTAAGGGACAAGTTATAGGAAAAACCATGTGTTTGGTCATCTGTAAGCGCCAAATCATCGTGTTCTGCATAGTCTTCCATTGAATCAAACCATTGAACATCGATATGCGTTGGTTGAATCGTGGTTTTGGATGGTTTTGGATGGTTTTGGGCTGAAAACCCAGTGTATTTCGTATAGTGTCCGTAAAATATCCCAAATGTTCGATGATTCAATGATGTTTCCATCTTTTCTTCAAAATCCAGAATTTGGGATGGTAAATGCAGTAAATCCAACATTTTTTCGCCAAAGGACATGAAGGGCAGCGCATCCAAGGGTCCACAATCAGGACCTCCTCCCGTGTGCACTGGATCTGCCTTCACCTCCAACAAACGATTCACCACCTGGGGCCGGTAGAAGGAGTGGTAGGGGTATAACCACCAGCACTAATGGGATAATGTTTTTGTTTATTAAATAGTAGATAAGGTTAAAAGTAATCAGTACACCCTTTTTAGCCAGTATGACCAAAAATATTTCTATAATCATTAAAACTACAATGTGATAATACAGGGGACAAAGTAATGTGTATGCATTTGCATATCATACAAATACCAAAAAACAAACTGATATGATGTTTGAATATGTCTTAAAATGGGATATATCCCAAAATATTGCATTTTACCACAGAAAAAATGATAATCTGGTGAAATCGGGTACCCTATTTCTTTTAAACACAACCACATGCCAATTAAGCCAGCATTGAATCAGTGCGAACGATTTTCAAACAAAGGTATATCCAACAAAGTTCATCAACCACCTCATCCACCAACTGAAACTTCAGCAACCGCCTGAAATTTCACCGCGAAAAGCAAGTAGTTGGTGTTGTTTCCAATCCCTTCCCCCACAAACAACATGTTGCATCCTCATCTTGCACCGCAGGCACAATAAAACATGTTGAAGTCCCCAACCAAATTTCTTGGAGGTATACCCATATACATATATACACATACATACCTATAATATGTATAGACGTATATAATATATATCTATGTATATACATATGTATATACGTATATATGCACACAAAGAAGGATACACACACATACGTATATATATATAATCCATATAAACATATATATATATATATATGTACACACCCAAGAAACATATACATATAAACATAAGTATTACAGTAATACAATAACCTTTTTTGCAAATCTTTAATGCTAAACTTCACACTGTCCACGGCCTTTCCCCAACGCCATGTCATATTCTTTCCACCTCGACGGGCGCCAACACGGCCACTGCAGTGCCCAGAGGTGTCATCTGCGCTGGAGCTGTTGTGTAATTCACCTGTGATCGGCGATTCTCATCAGCAGATATCAGCAGCTCGGTGTCTTAGAAGGTTTTGGTTACCAGAATTGTTGGGGGATTGATCATATTTTGGGATAGCACGTGTTTGTATATATATATATATATAATTTTACATTGTATATATATATGTATATACGTAGTTTTGTTATTCCTTCGGGGTCCCCACATGTATAGACCCAACTGGGATGTAATATAGCATATCCCGGTTAATTAATTAGGGTCTATAAAGTATATATTTGGGACCCAAAGCAAAACACACATGCACATGTATAATTCTACGTATGGAATTGACATTTTTCTCACTTTTCATCAACCAGAAATGCTTGGTCGTTGTGGAATGATTTCCCTTACAAACCCTGCAGTGCTGGCGTAGTGAAGCGGTTGATGCATGGGGATGTCTAAAAATAAGGAACGAAAATCGGCATCCAAATAGTAAGGTGAAATTACTTGGATTTGTCTGCGAATGTTTATGATCGCTCATCATTGATTGGTTGAGATGCTGGAGAATTGCGAACGTTGAAATGTGCAGAACCTGGTCACATGCCAGGGTCTGACCACAAAACGTAGCAAGTGAACAGCTTTCCAAGTACCAGAGTACTATGGTAAAGTACCATGGTAGCACTAGCAAAAAATGGCGGAAAGTCACCGGTCAAAATCACTGATCAAAGCATATCAATCATGGGGATTAGTTTGAATTCACTGGCCTTCTGAGTGGATGATCCATATACTAGCAAAATCCAATTATAATCCACTAATAAATCATGAAATGGTAAGACATACCAAATATAATACAAATCATGATCCAACAATTACTATATATATATAATATGATCCATTCATATGAAAAATGTAGTGAAACCTAAACCCTAAACCATCCCCCAGCCATCATCATTTTCATGGCCTCGGCCTTCCACTTCACCAACGTATCCACGGCCTGGTGTTGCTAGGGGCAATTTGCGGATGTACAGTGAGCACATTTGAAAAAATAACCAAATTCAAAAATCTTGTAACATAAATCATACGCCTGTACGGTAACTACATTTAAATATACGGATTTTGAAATATACGAACAGGTATTTTAGACTACCTCCGGGAAGGTTTTCCTTGGCCCGCCCAGCCATTTAAACATACGGAATCCAATTCATTTAAACATACCGTAACTACATTTAAATATACGAACTGGTATTTCATACTACCTCCGGGGCCTCGCGGTTTGGCCTGCCCTCCACATATTTAAATGTCGTTACCGTACGCTTATATTAATTATTTATACCTATATATATATATATCAACCGATCGATCGAGCTATCTGTCTAGTCTAGTCTATCTAGTCTATCTAGTCTATCTATCTATCTATCTCTCTCTCTCTCTATCTATCTATCTATCCATCTATCCATTTATCCATCTATCCATTTATCCATCTACCTAGAAATCTACAAATCATATAATGCATCTACAAAAAGATTGACAAATCTAGAATATACACATGTATGTATATAGAAATATAGGTAATTCTGGAGCATCTGGTCATGGCACCTGCGTTTCTTTCTGCTCATCTATACACAGTTCCGTTCTCGACGGCGGAAGCGCTTGAGGCATGTTGAGGCTCGAGGAGGTGAGGGTAACGAGCATGAAGAGAAAAATGAAAGATTTGAGACCCACGATGATCATGACGATCGTGATGATGATGATGATGATGATGATCATGACGATCATGATCATGATGATGATGATGGTGGTGGTGGTGATGGTGATGATGATGATGATGATGATGAAATGAGGATACAATGTGGATGCATCATTCATGACAAATCATCACTATCACTTCTATTACCGCGTCCAAAAAAATGTTATATACTATTAATGTAATAACCACAAATGAGGATGGTCACATGCTAATCTATGATCCATCAATATCAACATCCTGTTCTGTCTACAAATTTATCATTTGGCTGGGAAGCTCAGTTTGTATAGCTCCTTGGCTCCCCTTGACTAATAGGGAATATATGGGAATATGAATTCCCATGGCTCCGGATAGCACCCTCCAAAACACTGGAGTTACTAATAATTAGAAAAACGTATTTTCATGTATTTCATGTATTGTCTGGATTAGAAAAAAGTATTTTCATGTATTTCATGTATTGTCTGGATTGGTTTTCACTACATACTGTTTTTTTTTCACTTTTTTTGCTAATCCAGAGATGCTCCAGTTAGTGTTGGTATATAATAAATGGGTTCTATAAGCACGTACAAATACTAAATACCATTATTTTAACTACTAGATATTCGCGCAATAAGCAATCCAAAAGTAATATACCAATGGTGACATGCTGTAAGTAATCTATAGTAATCTACTGTTAGTAAAAGGCTACTGGTAATATCTGGTAATATGCTATTAGTAATGTACTATGAGTAGTGCACTGCTATTATTGGCAATAATTTTTCATATTGGAATCCCAGTCATAGTACTCTTTTCATTACTATACACTTTAGACTATTAACAATATACTATGATTATTCAAATTCTAGAGTCATTATTACATATCTGAGTAGTAAAGTATCATATTTCACTAACCTGAACTAAGGCCATTTGGGGATGATTTCCCTTATTAACCATAATTTACCCAGATATATTAAAGTCATTGTTTTTCCCCATCCCACCTTAATGGTACTGCAGAAGCCCAACGCTGAAGACCCCGAGGTCTCTGCCAGATTTGGAGAAGCACGCAGCTCCAGCAGCGTCAGCAAGGCATCTTCGCCTACAGCATCCTTTGCTGGAACCCCTGTCGGTGTTTCGTGCCTATATATTATGTATATCAGCAAAAAAGACGCAAAAAGTATACAACCAGCATGATTTGGTGTAGAATGTTCTATATATATATATGCATGCTTATTTAAATAAATAAATTAAAAAAAAATATATATATATGCATGCTTATTTAAATATATATATATATGCACACCAGTATGCGCAACATGAAATGCAGTGCGCAGTGCCTCGCGAGCCCTGATGCGCAGCTAAATGGAGACATCGCCAGGCACCATATTGCCCCACCTGCAAAGGAGCAGGTCTTGGATCCTTGCAAGGCATTAAACGATACAACTGTATATCTATAAATATTTAAAAACGAAATAATGATCAGTAAAGAAACATATTCAAAACTAGTTGATGTGTGTTTCCTTTTTTTTTTGGCTTACTATACATACATAAATACATACATACATGCATGCATACATGCATACATGGATACAAGGATACATGCATGCATGCATACATGCATACATGCACACATGCACACATGCAAGCATGCATGCATGCATGCATGCATACATGCATACATGCATTACATACAGTACATACATTACATACATTACATGCATTACATACATACATACATACATACATACATACATACATACATACATACATACATACCATACATACATGCATGCATGCATGCATGCATACATCCATACATCCATACATACATACATACATACATACATACATACATTACATACACTACATACATTAGATAAATTACATACATTACATAAATTACATACATACATACATACATACATACATACACACATACATACATGCATGCATGCATGCATACATACATACATACATACATACATTACATACACTACATACATTACATAAATTATATACATACATACATGCATACATACATACATACATACGAACGTACATACATATATATATATATATACATATTTGCATACATACATTACATTACATTACATTACATTACATTGCATTGCATTACATTATATTACATACATTACATACATTACTTACATTACATACATAACATGCATAACATGCAAAACATGCATAACATACATAACATACATACCATACATACCATACATACCATACATACCATAAATACCATACATATCATACATATCATACATACATACATACATCCATACATACATACGTACATACATACATACATACAACCATACCATACCATACCATACCATACCATAATATACATACATACCATACATACCATACATACCATACATACCATACATACCATACATACCATACATACCATACATACCATACATACCATCCATACCATCCATACCATACATACCATCCATACCATCCATACCATACATACCATACATACCATCCATACCATCCATACATAGCACACATACCATCCATACCACACATACCATACATACATACCACACATACACACACATACACACACATACACACACAGACACACACAGACACACACAGACACACACACACACACATACACACATACACACATACACACATACATACATGCATGCATGCATACATACATTACATACATACATACATACATACATACATTGCATACATACATACATACATACATACATACATACATACATACATACATACATTGCATACATACATACATACATACATACACACATACATACATGCATTACATTACATTACATTACATTACATTACATTACATTACATACATTACATACATTACATATATTACATACATTACATTACATTACATTACATTACACTACATTACACTACATTATATTACATTACACTACATTACATTACATGACATTACATTACATTACATACATACATTACATTACATTACATTACATTACATTACATTACATACATACATACATACATACATACATACATACATACATTACGTACGTACGTACGTACGTACGTACGTACGTACACACATACATACATTACATTACGTTACGTTGCGTTACGTTGCGTTACGTTACGTTACGTTACGTTACAAACATACATGTTACATTACATACATTACATACATTACATACATTACTTACATTACATACATTACATACATACATACTACGTTGTACCTCGAATCAGTTTAGTTTCCCCACCTATTGCACTGCTTGTGTTCCCAGGTCAGGGCAGAACGCTTTTCCAACAACTGTTGGGCTGGTGATGGCCTGGCTTGAAGACGGGCTCTCTGAAGGCTCCGAGGCCATGGCAAAAGTGACAATGCCACTCCTATAATCGACATGTGCAGCTGTTGGTGCCAAAGGGCAAGGATGTAGCACCGGGATATGTGGTATGCCTCTTAGAATCCTGAAGTAGCAGCCCAAATCTTTTGGACGTTTAGGATGCAGGAAATGATGGGCAATGGATAGAATTTTCTGGATGCCCATGATTTCTGCTAAGGTAAGCCATATCAATCTGGGAGGTGGATCCAAACAATGAGCTTTTCCATCTTTGCTTCTACATGATCAAGTTCCAACGGCATTTTCCTTGAAGAAAACACGTGCACCATCGCGTAAACTGTGGGACACGAAGTGAACGTGGCCTGGTATACAGTTACGTTCAGGAATTGAATTGATCATATTATCACCCATCTATTGACCAAGCCATCTATAAAACTATAATTGGTATCTTTTGCATCCCTGGCTGCAGCCACCCACCGGGCTGGCATGAAACTCTATACTAATGTAGGCCTAAATTCCACCTCGGTGTGCATCTCGTTCTGTGCATATCCTACTGGGTCTGTACTTTGGACTGATGCTAGCATGTTTCTATTTGTATTTCCTTTAGGTCTTAAAGTCCATTCATATGTTTGGGATTCGGTGGTTTGTTAAATGTTGGCGCGTAAGAGCAAATCCTCAAGAAACACATCTAAGGTCAAGCTTGCTAAGCAAATGAGGTGGATTTCATCGGCAATGCAAACTTTCAGCGGAGTAGTACAGGGTGCAGAATTGTTTTTGGATTTTTTCTACGTTTTTGGATTTTTTTGGGGGTTTTGTGCCTGGTGTGATTTGTATGGTGTTTTGCAGGTTTGTCGCATGGTTTCTGCGTAAAACTTATGATTTTCCATGGGCATTTGCTACATTTTGGTGCTTTGGGTTTCATTTTGCATGGTTTCTGCCACGTTTTGCTATTTGTTTCGACCTAAAGCTTGTGAATTTTCTAGCGGTATTTGCATGTATTTGCTACATTTAGGTGCTTTGGGCTGTTATTTTGCACGTTTTGGATTTTAATTCTCATTTTCAAGAATGGTATTTGTCACATTCACTTCAAACTTTCAAGTTGCACTGTATTTGCTGCATTTCGATACTGTTGATTGTTGTGCTGCTTCTTGTTGTTGGTGTTGTTATTTTTGTTCTTGTTGTTGCTGTTGTTTTTCTTTTGCTGTTGTTCTTGTTGTTGCTGTTGTTGTTCTTCTTGTCGTTAATGTTGTTGTTGTCGTTGTCGTTGTCGCTGTTGCTGTTGCTGTTGTTGTTGTTGTCGTCGCGTTTGCTGCTGTTAATCTTGGTGTTGTTGTTGTTCTTCTTCTTGTTAATGTTTTTAATGTTGTTGTGGTTGTTGTTGCAGTTGCGTTTTGTCGTTGCCTTGTTGTTTGCCGTTGTTGCTGTTGCGGCTGTTTGTTGTTGATAAAAAAGCAGGTGGGGGGTGCAGGGGGGGGCGCAGCGCCTCCCCCCGCAAAGCGTTTGCAGAAGTTCTGAATGATATGTTGCGGCTTGTTGATAAAAAGCGGGTTGTGGGATAGATACATGGATAGATACCTAGATAGATACATAGATAGATACATAGATAAATAGATAGATAGATGGATGGATAGACAACTAGGAGTAGCCATGGATGGAAGGACACACGAATAAATGGATAGATAGAAAAATACAACAAGATATTTGTTTGTATGTATACAAAGTCAAAGGAGAGATACAAAAAAGACGCAGAAAAGCAAACAAGCAAAAAAAGCAAAAGAGCAAATAAGCAAAAAAAGCAGGAAAAACAAAAAACAAAAAAGCAAGAAAACAAAAAACAAACTAAGCAAAAAAACAAACAAACAAAAAAACAAAAAAAACACAAACAAACAAAACAAAACAAACAAGCAAAAAAGTAAAACCATATTTAAAAAAAAACAAAAAAAAAGCAAAACAACAAAAACGCAAAAAAAACAAAAAAAACAAAAAAGCAAAAAACAACAAAAAAGCACAAAAGCAAAAAAGCAAACAAGCAAAAAGCGGAAAAGGAGAAAGCAAGATAAAACATGAAATCCAAAAAACAGTCCAAAAACGTAAAAAAAGAAAATTCCAAAAAAATAGGCCTCCTTAGAAAAGATGTTAAGGCAATACAGTGTACAGTTCGCGTCCCTGCACTTCTGAAGGTTCAGGAAAATTGTTGTGGGGGCCCAAAAGGAGAAACAGATTGCTGGGCCAGATTGCTTTTAAAGTGTTCAGAGATTGGTGGAAGCGTACCATTCATTCCAAATGTGCAGAAGTCCCAATCATATCTGTATATAATGAACTCTTGATGGCCCAGGGACGAATAATGGTTGGTTCTAGGCAGAAGGCTGTGATTTGTTTACTAGCATCTTAGTGGATCTTCGTCTCATGTCTGTTACAAGATGAAAGGGCAGGCCCACAAACATAACATCAACACAGGTGGCTTCACCATGATCTACAAAATGATCAGGCATCCCAATCATGAACTTTCAACCCACCAACCTGGGAGGCCCCTGGGAATAGATACTGAACGGACATAAGTGCCCCTACAGGGCCCCAGCGTGTTGGGCTGTTGAAGATCCCTGCTGACATTCAACACAGCCATGCCCAGCCATTCTGTAGGGTCGATGGTTTACCCTGCCATTTTGTAAGTTTTTTTTTTAAATATGGATAAAAACATACAAATGGATAGACAGGGATTGTTGGTAATGCCATCCAAATAGAAATTTTTGGGGCTTCAACCCAAACCCTTACACCCTTACATACCCTTACAAAATGGCAAGCCCTGAATCCTTACACCATGACCGGGTACAAGTTAGGCATTCCTTAAGGATGATGACAAGCCACAGGTATCCACAGGTTCTATATCTGTTTTCATGGCTGTTGCAACATGACTGGGAACAAGGGCTGCATCATCCAACATGACCAGCATAAGATGCTTGCAAAATGACCCCTTACAAACAGACCCCAAAACAGCAGGTCTTCATTACAAAATGGCAATCTATAAACCAGTCTGTACCAGGCCTAGGCCCTGGCATTTCGTAGGGGAAATCCAAACAGGGATACATAAACATACATACACTAGATCATACATGATCATACATGATCATACTAGTTACTATGCATAAAGGACATCAAACCATATTGGTCGACAGCTTAATTTTGCTCCATGTATGGAGTCCCCTCTGTCCCGGATCAGCAACTGACCCACTCCAAGACTTGCAGCTGGCCTCAGGTTCCTCCCAGCGAGTGTATGTACTCAGGAAGGTCTCTCTATCGACCCGGTACACTTCCATCTGGCCGTGGCTTTTGCCACAGCCGATGATGAAATCCCCAGTCCTTAGCAGGTGAACTCCGTCCTTGCTACTGAAATCTACTCTGGAAAAGTAACAACGCAACTAACTCCGACTGAAATCTACTGCAAGAAACTCTGACTGCAGCCTGGGCACTTCACCATCATGACCTCGTTCCACGCGGCCATGAATCTTCCGCCAGGCGGCAAGTCTTCCTCCGTGACTTCGACCTCAGAAAAGGTATCGCTTAAAAATTCTGAAGACACGGAGGCATTTTGGGGTCATCTCTGCACGGAGCCAAGTGGCGACCATTTTGGGGGGATCGTTCGGATCGTACACCTTGAATCCCTTGGCCGCAAGCCTTGGCCGCTGAATAAAAACTGACCACACTCAAAAAGAGGGTGAATTGATGTATGCTGATTGTCACAAACTATCTCACAGACAATGAGATTTTCATGACTGTCTGTGTATATTTATGTGTGTGTCGTTGTGTGCGTGTGTATGCATGTGTCTATTTAGGCATGTATGATCGTTTATGCCTATGCACGTGCATGTTCAAATATCTAGAAGTGTCGCACAATACCAGCAACTGCATCAGAGCAGCTCAGAACCTGGTGGTAGCTCTGTGCAAGTATCGAAGAGAATCTTTGCCGCCGCCACATGTGCTGCGATCACGTATTGCTCTCCTCGGCAGCGCGTACGGTCGACAAGCAGGGCAGAACGCATCAAAAGTCAAGGCACCATGTGCCCCAAGCGCAATGTAGTCGCCCGGAGCTGCATGGTTCTGAGTTTCGTAGCCCTGGCCAGTTGAAATACAGTCAAGTGAGATACATCTGACGAACCGCTGCATGGTACAGAGGCAACACTGGCAAGGCGCACGCTCTTCGTCCATGTGACGACGAATTCATCCTTCCTTATTCAGAGGCTTGACAAAACTATACAAGAATTGCATTGATGATGTGCGCTTGGCACTTGTGAAGTCCTTGTAGGTCATGGGTGAGCCACAAGTAAGTGCAACAAATTCATCAATAAAACACCCCGCATGACCAACAATAGAAAGGGCACGACAAGTGGCAAGTATGAAGTTGCAGCCACACAAGCAAGAAAATATCAAAAACATGTGATTGGCAGCCTTTGGCGGCAATCAAGACTATGCATTTTGGGCCACATTGGATGGTTTCCAGCTCGAAACTGCCATTAATGGTACAGTCGCGCTTTATTCATGGCTGGATCTGCCACTAATCTACCATTATTCGAAGGAAGTTTAGAAGTCAAACTTCCGACAATATGGACAGATGAAAAGCAGAGCAGGGAAGAGGCAGAGAGAAGAGAAAGATTAGAAGAAAGAAGAGTAGAAGAGAAAGAGTCAGAAGAAACAAGATGCAGATGCGTGAAAAGGTAGGAAAGTCGCGAAACACTGTGTTTTTCTAATGATTTGAGGCTAGTTGAGATGTCGAAAGAGTGCACGCCGTTGTGGCGCGAAGCACATTTCCAAGTCAAAATGTACAAAGCAAACCAGCTCCGGACCACTTTGGCAGTTGAGATGTCGAAAAAGTGAACGCCGTTGTGGCGCGAAGCACATTTCCAAGTCAAAATGTACAAAGCACACCACGTTCGGACCACTTTTGGACGTCGCGATGTCGAAAAAGTGCACGCCGTTGTGGCGCGAAGCACATTTCCAAGTCAAAATGTACAAAGCACACCACGTTCGGACCACTTTTGGACGTCGCGATGTCGAAAAAGTGCACGCCGTTGTGGCGCGAAGCACATTTCGAAGTCAAAATGTGCAAAGCACCAAATGTTCGCGCCACTTTTGGAGTTTGGAGGTTCAGATGTCGTTTCGCGTGGCAGGTGCAAGGGATTGTGCACCTTGTCAAAAGTGACCAAAACGTGAGGGTTTTGTAGCATTTCCAAGAATGATGGCAGGCATGGGACATTTGAAGAGGATCTGCAAAGATGCATTTTCGTGGCAGGCACAATACAAAAGACATGTTCATGAGAGATGTTAGGAAGTCAGGGCGCTGATTTCCAGAGAGGGGTTGCATTTTGGAGTATCAGATGTGCATGTTTGCTAAGATGATTTTGCATGACAGGCGCAGCACTTCGTATGACCTGGCATCAATTTTCCGTGGCAGGCGCAGTACTTTAGACAGGTGGACTGGAAAAAACGCAAAACGCATTGGCACGAGTCTGTCAGCTCTGCACTCAACTTTCCATTTTGGAAGGACGTCTCGCAGAATTCTTCGGTTTTGATGTCTTTTACTTCGAAACATGAAGAAGTCTCGCAGAATTGCTTCGTTTCGGATGTTGTCAAGTTCAAAAAATGAAGACGTCTCGCAGAATTGTTCCGTTTTGGACGTTCTTATGTTCAAACATGACGGAAGTCTCGCAGAATTTCTTTGTTTTTGATTTTGCAGATAGACAGATAGACAGACAGATAGATAGATAGATAGGTAGGTAGGTAGGTAGGTAGATAGATGGATAAATAGATAGATGGATAGATAGATAGATAGACAGATAGATAGGTACATAGACAGATAGATAGACAGATAGACAGATAGATAGAGAGACAGTTTTGAGGGATAGATAGATGGAGAGATAGAGAGATAGAAAGAAAGAAAGAAAGATAGATAGATGGCTAGATAGATGGATAGATTGGTAGATAGAAAGGCAGATAGACAGATAGACAGCTACACAGATAGACAGATGAAAGAGAGAGAGAGAGATAGATAGATAGATAGATAGATAGACAGACAGATAGATAGATAGATGGATGGCTAGACAGACAGATAGATAGATAGATAGATAGGTAGATAGACAGACAAATCGAGAGAGAGACAGCTAAATAAAAAAAAAGACATAAAGATAGATGGATAGATAGGGAGATAGATAGGTAGATAGATAGATAGACAGACAGATAGATAGATAGATAGATAGACAGATAGATAGATAGATAGGGAGATAGATAGGTAGATAGATAGATAGATAGATGGGGAGATAGATAGACAAACAAATAGATCAGTAGGTAGGTCGGTAGATAATCAGAGAAAGATAGAGAAACAGAGAGAAAAAGAGAGAAAGAAAGAGAAAGAGAGGAGACCTCAACCACCTTTCAGTCCATCAGTGGCTTTCCTCTGCCATCCCGGATTCACAACAACCAACCTCTCCTATAGGTTTCCTATTTTTGAAACTTCCGCCACCGCCTTGCGCGGTACTACTGGTAATTACCATGGTGGGGTTCCACTCTGGCTGCAGAACGGCTGCAAATGGCGCTATGCTTACCTGCCATATTTCTGCGCTAGTGATGCAACTGGACACGGCAGTGGGATGACTGTGACATACCGCCAGTGGGAGTCGCACCGGCCACGCCGTTAGCACTGCGCCTGGCCAGGCGTTTTTGTGCTTTTTACCCAACAGGAAGCGCTCTAAGAAGGCCTAGACTCTTCGCCGCTTTGGGTCGGCCTCTTCGATTTCTGGATCCTGGAGCAGCATCTACAGATTCAGCAGAGCCCACAGGGTTTGAGGGTTGAGTCCCATGCTGCTGGGAAAAAGCTTGAAGAACACAGCTGCTCGCGAAAAACAATCATTGAATAAAATCAAAAAATCGACCAAATCATTGACTCAGCGCCTTGCCATCGGCAGATTGTGAGAACCAAGTCTTTTGTTCAAGAATGTTCTGGACCAAAGGCGGGCAGCTTAACTGATGTTCTGGAAAACCGAAGCAGAACCTGTTTCAACAGCTCAGGCGTTTTAAATAAAAGTGGTACACCGCTAGCATCACCAGGGATAATCAAAAGGTTGGTCCCGGCCGCAACCCCAGACGCACAAACTCAGATGATGATGGTGATGATGATGATGATGATGACGATGATGATGATGATGATGATGATGTTCATGATAATGATGATGTTCATGATAATGATGATAATAATTCATTCATGACGGCTGCTGCTGCTGCTGATGGTTATAATTTGGTGCTAATGTTGCGATGCAGCTAGTGCAAATTCAAAGAAGTGATCAAACCTACAGTTTTAACGCGTTTCACTTGCAAATGCGTTTCTTGCCACAGCGAACAAAATGTAAAGAATAACAAATGTAAACGTGGAAAGCACCAACGCAGAAAGCGCAAAGGCGGCCAAATAGAAAAACATTACCAGCATCGAAAAACAGCAAAACACTGCTAAGACAAGAAAAAGGCCAACAGAAAAGGCAATAAAAGAAATCCAACAGAAAAGGAAAAGGCCAACAAAGCAAGGAAGCAAGCAGCAAAGAAGCCAATGAGCAGAAAAGCAAAGTAGCAGATAAGCAGGAAACAGCATGAAAAAGCAGAGAAGAGCCTCAAAAGACATGCAAATGCAAGAAAACATGAAAAAACATAACTGATTGTTTCCTTAATCCCCAATTCTCTCATGAACCCGTCCAGCACCAGACCACTACAGGAGGCCTCGAGTCTCCGTTTGGTGCCACGCGGCAACACCTTTCTCCGTTCTCGCAAGTACTTCTCTTTTGCCGCTTCATCTCCTGTGCGCCATCCAGCCGTCACCACCCATGTGATCCCGTTGCCCCTCCAGCACCTATCTCTGTGTAGAACCTCTGGTACTGGTCCGCCGTGAGGAAATAGGCGTCTCCAGGCTCCAGGAATACGAGGTAGTTTCCCACCCTCAGCATGTACTATGTCCGTTTCAATTCCCAAACTGAAGTGGTGACCTAAAAAGATTCACAGGCAGGTGCACTTTAAAATGCCTCAAGAACGTGGTGCAAAGTGTGGTGCATGGATTGTTGGCCCTCCAAACCTATGCCGGGGGGGTTCATACGGAACTCAACTCAATACATTTTGTAAGGGAAATCTGAACGGGATCTGTGATGATCATTTGGCATGCTAGGTTCCCTGTGGAATGAACGGCGATCCGTGTTTTGCACAAAATGCCTCTGATCTAAAATGCCTTGTGGCTTAAGCATTTCAACCCAGCACGCGGACTCGAATCAAGTACTCTAAACCGAGATTGGGTTCCTTCTACATTACATACATACATACATACATAGATAGATAGATAGATAGATAGATAGATAGATACATTACCTTACCTTACCTTACCTTACCCTACCCTACCTTACATTACATTACATTGCATTGCATTACATTATATTACATACATTACATACATTACTTACATAACATACATTACATACATAACATACATAACATACATAACATACATAACATACATAACATACATAACATACATAACATACATAACATACATAACATACATAACATACATACATACATGCATGCATGCATGCATACATACATACATACATACATACAGACAGACAGACAGACAGACAGACATACATAACATACATAACATACATACCATGCATACATCCATCCATACATACATACATACATTCATACATACATACAAACAAACATACATCCATGCATGCATACATACATAGATAGATGGATATATAGATAGATAGATAGATAGATAGATAGATAGATACATACATACATACACACATACACACATACACACATACACACATACACACATACACACATACATACATACATACGTACATACGTACATACATACATACACACAAAACATACATAACATACATAAAATACATAACATAACAAAACATGACATAACACAACATAACAACACATGACATGACATAACATGACATAACATAACATACATACATTACATACATACATACATACATACATACCATTACATTACATTACATTACATTACATTACATTACATTACATTACATTAAGTTACATTACATTACATTCATACATACATACATACATATATATGTATGTACACAGGGGATTTCCCCGATATACTCTGTATACACCGATGCAAAATATAAACATTGACCGTATCTGAATATGCAGAATATGCTTGATATGCAAGACATATCAAAAAAAAACACCCTATACATAAGCACTCCTGTTTTCCATTCCGTGCTTCAACTTGACATCATCCCTGAATACTGTGAGATTTAGACGCCCCGTTTCGGTGGTTCTTTCCAGTTCCTCAAGCCAAAGTGGCGGCTTGCCCCAGTTCTCAGCCCAACAATTGTTTAAAATGACCTAGGCAATTTAAATATATAATTCCTGTCAACATTATTCTTTTAAAAAGCCGCACACATGCAAAGATATTTACTGTAAATAAATGTGGGTTTAATATGAATAAAAAAGAACTATGATATACCAAACATACATACATACATACATACATATATATATATATATTATGTTTGTATGTATGTATGCATGCATGTATGTATATATATATACAGGTAGATAAATAAAGAATATCAATCTATTCTGACATGCGCCTAAATATTCCATCCCCAAATATCTGTGAAGTTCTCCCCCATGTCTCCCACTTCACCTTCACCAACGGGGGCAGCGGGGCATCCGGTGAAGCTTTTGCTCGGATCAAATGCCGCATCATGGGGAGATCTCCGGACAACGTGGCGCATGCCAGGCCGGTATAACCTGGGGAGGGCAGACCCTCAGAGACGACGTTTGGCATGGTGAATATTGGTTAATTCAAATAAATAACATTGGATGAACAACGGGTGAATAATTGCTAATGGGATTTTATCGGATGTCGCCCCCAGAAATCAAACATTGCAATGGAACATACCCCATTTAGTTCGATGATTTTCCAATTAAAACCTCAATCTTGGGGAATTTTCCATTGCTATGTTTGATTACCAGAGGGTACATCCATTTATCACAATTTACTGTCTAATTTTGAGCGTGCGATTCCGCATGGACCTCGACGACGCCTCTCATCAGTGTGCATCGATTTTCCATGAAAAACATGCAGGTAAACCATGTCCATTTATCTAACCTTCATAACCATGCCGGAAAAAATATCAATTTTATCAATGAGAAAAAACAAGCATGCTGGGCAATGCTATGACGTATTTTGACGTGTTATCACTTGTTCATTTACCAAGAATCATCTTAGTGGTGCCTTTGGCATAGGATTTAACATAAACTCCCGACCACGAGATCTATACTAATATCTAAAAAAACATTCAAATGCGCATCTGTTTTTGATTGCGGGGGTTTCCCTTCATACATGAGCCATCCAGTACGAAAGGACAGCATGCAGGTGGTCAACAGCCCTGTTGAGCCCACCCACTTCACTTAGAGCAGCCTGCAGGTGCTATAGCATCTTTCAATGATGGAAAGCGGAAGAAGGAAAGAAACTCCTGCGACTTGATTCCGAATTTCAGAATGGCTGAGGATAGGCCGAAACGGCCGAAATCCCTGTTGAACCTTGGGAATTCTTGGTGTGGGCTATCGGACTGCGGCTGAATGGAATTGTCCACAACATTGACAATCTTCAAGAAGTAAGTGATCAAAAAAAAACATGAATAAACATGAATCACATTAGCACATATTGTATCACACCCGCACACGCATATATATATATATAGTTATAGTTATAAGTATAAGTATATATTAAACACAAAGACACAGATATGTATATATATATATATATCTATACATATATAGATAGATATCCGTGTACTCTCCAGCAAATTAACATAGACCCTGCGAGATAGGGGTTGGAAAATCAGTTTCCACTACAAATCAGTTCATCTCTTTTCATCAACTTCTCTATGGATCCGGGGAGGGTTTCCCCCAACTCCTGAGCGCTCCCCTCTCTCTCGGTCCTGAACCGACCTCCTGGCCGGTGGCTGCCCAGTGAAGCCCTCCTGTACGATGTGAGGTCTAATCAGGGATCCCCAAATATCTGACGGTTGATATTGGACGATGCTGATGCTGATGCTGATGCTGATGATGATGATGATGATGATGATGATGATGATGATGATTGCGATAATGATGATGATGATGGTGATGATGATGATGATGATGGTGATGATGATGATGGTGATGATGATGATGCTGCTGATGATGATGATGCTGCTGCTGGTGATGATGCTGGTGATGATGCTGATGCTGATGAAAATGATGCCGATGCTCCTGCTGCTGCTGCTGATGATGATGATGATGGTGATGATGATGATGATGCTGATGATGATGATGATGATGATGTTCTCTGCTATATGCATATTATTTATATCAAATGACCATATGTGATCCTGATGTTTTCCATTTCAAACAGTAATGGCCATAAACATCCATAAACTGCGTTGAATAATCGTCATGTTCCCCATGGAGACAAATGGCGAATGGGCATCATACATTGCGGTAAATCCTCCATTTTTGCTGGGCACGGTTCTTAAGGCGTCCAGTTCACAATGACCACCAAGATGCGTCAAACTCCCACTCCACCCCACAGGCATCCGTCCCAAGCACGTCTTGCCCAGTCATCATAATGCAAAACAATCTGGCAAACCCAAGGAAGCCCAACAATCACCAACCCCCAAAACACAGAAAAAAAAGGAATCACAATTTTTGAAACATCTCTAATTCAACCACAAACATTTATCCCCACTTTTTTCCCAAGAATCACTCTATGAATTTCCTCAAAATTCCCCCAGGAAATTCCCCAGCCATCAGTCCCATCCTGGCAGGCCGCAAAGTAGCGATACTGTGCCAGCTGAGCTCCAGCTGCACGCGACATCAGCTTCCCCAGCAGCGCCTTGCGCGACATCTCGGAGACCGCTCTGCGGTCCGCCTCCACTGTGAAGTCTGCCTCGTGCGCCACCTTCCTGGAGTCTGTACCAAAAAGGGAGGTGGACAGTCCAACAGAAATAGGGATGTATTGGATGATATTGGGCGATATTGGATATAGATTTGGATATCAGGTATGTGATTAGAAATATGTAATATGTGACATGTGTTGATATTTGTTAATTTATGTGTACATTGTGGATTTTTCATCAAGCCTCATCTTATCATCTTGGTGTAGTTAAAAGGTGTCAGTATGTGCCGGCTAAGATATCCAAAGCACATGGGGCTCATCTACGTTTCAGCTTGTGGCAAAAGTCATGGCTAAAGGGTGTCAGACAAAGCTTTCCAACGGATATATAGATGGGTTTTCCGGTGTTCATCTTCGTGGTAGTTCAAAGGAGAAGAGGTTCTGAGAAGTTGTGGCCGCTAGGGCCAAAACAAGAACCACTAGATTATGATAGGCATGGAGGTTGTAGGGATCAATACACACACATGTATATATATATAAATAATAAATAAAAGAATAGATAAAATAAATGAATAAATAAAATAAATAAAATAAATAAAATAAATACAATAAATAAAATAAATAAAATAAATAAAATAAATAGAATAAATAAAATAAATAAAATAAATAAAATAAGTAAAATAAATAAAATAAATATATATATATATGTATATGTATATATATAGGGTTCATCAGCCTGACAAGCCAATGGTTTCTGTTGGTGAAACCAACTCTCAGCTGGCAGCGCGCCTGTTCCAGTTGAAAGGAAACAAGAACTCGGCCTTGTCTTCAGACTCTATGACAATCATGGGGATGTCTGATGCTTCCTGACAAATGCTGAAGGGAATTTCTGAATCCCTTGGTCGAGGTCCCTCATCCGACAAAACATCTGGTGAAGGATTCCAAGAAGGATTAATCATTCAATATCATTCATGTATGATTCTTTGATTTTGTTATTTTACCCATTGTTGTGCGCTATGCAGGCAGAATCTCAATATCAACCATGGAGACGTAGGCCCGGCAAGCTGCGGGAAAAAACGGTTTGATTCACATGTGATGCTGATGCTGGTGAGTGCTGAGAGCCTTCACCCATTTTCACATGCCAAGGCTTTCAATTTCTGGCATGTCATTGGGGCACCAAATGGCACACCAGTACATTCAAATGCGTTGTTCTTTTATGCGTAGGTTTTCTCCCGTAGCTTGAAGTCAAAGCCGGTGTTGGTTGGTGAGATCCCTCAGTGTGTTAAACTTCCCCACCGAGCCACAGACAAGACCTTACACCACATCTCTGCACGGCACCAGCCTGCCAGCCCCAATAAATTGGATGAAGGGGAAATGTGTGGTTGAAACATGTTGAAACTACCACATTTACAGTCCCTTACAATAATCCATTGAAACTCACATTCAAACGTGTTTGTCACACAAAGTCTACCAGCTTCCTTCCCCCATAGAGGAATTTACCAAGAAGTCAAGATGACTTTTGATTAATCCAAAGAAAAAGAGTATGAATCTTCCACTGAATCCACTGAGGTGTGCATTAACACAACAAATCAGCAATCCAGTGATACCACCAACCGCGAACCTCGATCCAGCCAAGTGCTGTAGTTGCACACAGTCCCTCGATCCTTTAGAGGCTGGAACAAGGGGGTGGGTGCTGGGACCACAGAAATGGGGTAGACCCCAGAAATGCATAGAATTGGCTGTTGAATCTATTTGAGAAGGACACATATGATGGCAAACGGCTTTGGGGCATACTCCAAGTTTCTTCAACTGTCACTTCAACTGCGCCTCACCAGTCCCCCCTGCAGCTCAGTATCGGCGTGAAGCAGCCGGGGGACCAAAACCACAAACACCTGGCACTTCTCCACATAACTGGGGATGGATTTCACCTGGAAGCGAAGCAAAAAAGTCAGGGAGGTGACGTGGATCAAACGGAAATGGGGTACACATATGGCAGAGGGTCACAACCAGAATCATCCATAATTCTAGGATTCTAGAGGCAACATTCCCATATTCAGAAAATCTTTGCATACCTTGTTTTCATCGTACTCCAGACCTGGGTTTTGGTATGTTACTATGATAGGCATTTCAGCTCAATCTGGAGGGAATAGTTGGGCCATGGCGAATCCACTGAATGCCCCTCCCAACTTTGGATGAATTGAAGGCAAGGCTGCTTTGATAAGGGAGTTTCCTCATTTGTCTACCGAAGAAGGACAGGGTTGTCAAAGGTAACTTTTAAAGGTTGGCTGAATAAAAATTTGGCCAGTTTCTTCCCAAGGTGAACTCGGAAAAATAGAACCCTCTGGTGTGGCCCTGGAAGTTTGGGCTGGCCTTTGGGATTGGGATTTTGGTTCTGGCCCCGAAATTTCCCTATGCGGTCTCTATACCAGCCACGCATACGCGGAATTCTTCGCCTCTTCGCGTTCCACAAATTCTTCGCACTCCAGCGAGGGCATCGCACTCCACAGCTAGGGAGGTACACATACTGTCAAACCATCGCGCTCGGCAAGATCTGCGCACTCCATAAAATCTTCGTACTCGGTGAATGAAACGTTTTTTACGTTTTTATTCCCCACCTGCCAGGTGAGGGTTGTTAGATTTTATCAGAGCTGTTCTTCCGCCTCCTCCTCCTCCTCCGCCTCCTCCTCTTCCTCCTCCTCCAGTTTCTCCTCGTCCTCCAGCTTCTCTTCCACCACCTCTGCATCCACTTCCATGTCCACTTCCGCCTTGCCAACTCTTCGCCAATCTCTTCGCCAACTTCTGTGGCAGTGGGCGCAGCTGGACCTCAACTGCCGGCTTCCGATCTGAGTGGGCACAGCTGGACATCAACCGCCAGGTTCTGATCGCAGTGGGCACCGCTGGACCTCAACCTGGGACCCTCAGAGCTCTTCGCCAACTTCCGTGGGCACTGCTGGACCTCAACTGCCGGCTGCCGATCTGAATGGGCACGGCTGGACCTCAACCGCAAGGTTCTGAGCGCAATGGGCACCGCTGGACGGAGATTCCGAGGCTAGTGGGCACCGCTGGACCTCAACCGGGGACCTTCAGAGCTCAGTGGGCACCGCTGGACCTCAACCTGGGACCTTCCGAGCTCAGTGGGCACCGCTGGACCTCAACGGCCAGATAGAATGCCAGAAGATATGCCAGATAGAACGCCAGATAGAATGTCAGATAGAATGCCAAGAGGTATGCTACATAAAGTGCCAGAATGTTTGCCAGATTTTGCCAGATAGAACGCCAGAAGATTTGCCAGATAGAGTGCCAGAAGATATGCCAGATAGAATGCCAGATCGAATGCCAGAAGAGACGTCAGATAGAATGCCAGAAGATTTGCCAGTAACAAAACGTAATGTCATGGTGGGGATTACTCGAAGGAAAGTATTTTTGTTTTCGTTTTCTTGGCTAAAATTGCCTGGAATGACGTATTCTGGAATATTGGGAAGATGGAGTTCCCACCTGAGACGTCCATACTATCGCATTCCAGGCCATTTTGGCAAAAAACAGGAGTCCAGCAGCTCAGCAGGGTGAGTGTGATAAATTTCTGGTATGTGATGAAAAACAAATGGTGTTGGATCCATGGGGAAGGTCGAAGGGGGCCACACATACTGTTTTATTTTCGCATTCCAGATAATTAGCGCACTCCAGGGGTGGCATCGTACTCTATCGGTGGAATTATTTTGCACGGAAGAAAACAGGATCGTCGATGATTTGTGTTCCCAGATTCTGTGTGCAGAGCTCTTTGCGGGGCCACAAAGATGTCAAGAAAGATGGGGAAAGCTTATGAATTGGGCTTTGAGATCCTGAAAAGTGTAGACGACAAATTCCCATAAGAACATTATCAATCTATTTTTGGAAAGCTCAACATTATTATGACATTTCCAGAAATTGTTGAAAGTAACGATCTTCTTTGGGGAAGAACATGTGCAGTCGACAACGTACGAGAAGAAAAGGAGTACTTGGCAAACTGTATGAAATACAAATTTCACCTGAAAGGGGTCTTGGCAATTTCCTGAAATTTCCCAGCTATTTTGGTATGGAATATGTTCAGCCCTGGAATATGGGCAAGAAATTGCTAGAATAATCCCGATCCAATAGGTTTTTGGCTGAACATCCAGTTGCACGCTATTTTCAGGTGACCCACAAACATGTTGAATGGCTGGGCGCTGTTGAAGAATCCTTAATGGTAAGAAAGACTGAATGTGTCTCACCTCCCATTGGTTTCATTTTGACTTGGACAGCGGTGAAGCTCTTAAAACCATTGCAGCATCACATCCGGGAAAACAAACATCTTTTGAAATTCAGGGACTTAAGGAGCCTTTTCCCACCTTGATCCTACCTGGCGGTTTCAACCCTTAAGAATACTAGTCCGAGTCCATTGGAATCAGGATCCTGGTTATGAAGAAAATACATTCTTGTTTTTGGCAGGCGGTTGATACGAAGTACTGTGAGGGTGTGTCTCTTTTTGCGAAATCTGATATATTGGGTACCCACGTTCGTCATCGGGTCGTATCAACTGCCTGCCGTAGAAATGTCATCTCCTTCAATGTTGTTGGGGTGGGGTGGGCTAAAAAACGTTCATGTACAATGCACACTTGCGTACGTAGGGAATGCTACGCTCTGACACGTTCATGTACATCTGCATACTTACGGAATGCTACATTCTGACAAGTTCATGTGCACTGGGGTGGCGTTCGGTGGGCTTATTGCGTTTATGTTTTTTTTGCCGACCCTCGATCACAAACTTAGTATTTCGCTGTGGCGATATACTTATGTCGCAACAAACAGTAACTAAACCATTGTATAATCATATAATATCAAATATATGTATAATTATATGAATACATGCGCGTCATTCATTCGTCTTATTTTCCAAAAATCTCAACAACCAACCAAACATGTGTGAAAGCAAATTGTGCCAGGTGGCACAAAGGCATGTGTCATCTGCAAACTCATGTTCGCCTGCATCGGGTTCCCGCGAAGCTATCTGCGGCACTGAGAACCAATCAAACCAAACATACCTTGGATCCAGAGGTTGATTCCAGGGAAAAGTCCCATGAGACCATGGTTTTTAACCCCATTGGATATCAAGTTTCCTAGATGTTGTTCGCCTTAAACCATTTCTGGGATGAAGGAAACCACTTCTAAAAAACATGAAACAGCAAAATGTTTGGTGACGCCTAAAGCAGCGGCGAGAATAACTAATTGAGTCGCTGGCAAAACTGAACCTTTCGTTCCAAGCCCAGATATATAGACAAATAACTTCTGTGAATGTCTGTGTGGGCTCAGGGTTCTGGAGGCTTGTGATTGCGTGCAAACTTTGTCAATATATCGGCTGATGGAAGAAACAAATAACTACAGTAAGTAGCACTGTGTACTCAACCAAACTGAATACATGACAAGAAAACACCAGGGTTCTGTCCCACACCAACCCTACTTTTGGCCGTTGGGTTTCATAGCTCGAGAGATCACCATCAACCACAAATTGTTGCACTTTTTGCCCAATGTTGCCGATGTACCCATTGCGAATGCGATCCCTCTCCGCACGAGATAAGCGCATCGTTCGAAAGCGAAGTTGGGCGGAAACGTCACCCTCCACCGACATGCTTCCATCCACAACCTTCTTCAAAGCCGCCTGGTGAATCATGGCCCAAATGGAAAACAACATATGTTGACAATTTGGCATATATATATATATATCTATATCTATCTATCTATTCACGCAAACACAGAGTCATTATAAGCCATTCCGTATAGGCACACAGATTAGATTAGGTTAAATTAGATTAGGTTAGGTTAGATTATATTTAAATCATCTGGATCGGGTTGGACTGAATTAGGATTAGGACTAGATTACATGAGATGAGATTAGATCTTGATTGAAGATTCGATTTGGGTTAAACTTCTGTTTCAGATTAATGATTAGATTAGGTTAGATTTAGATAGGTAGCTAGTGTGTTTGCTACCAAGGTTTGTTTAGATTCGAATAGACTAGGTTATGTGCATATCTGTATATACGCATGTTATATCATATCTATCCTTGGGTTAGCTGTATAGACAGATGAGATAGGTAGGTAGGTAGATAGATAAATAGATGGATAGATGAATGGATAGAGAGGTGGATGGAGGTGGATGGATGGATGGATGGATGGATGGGTGGATGGATGGATGGATGGATGGGCAACTGGACAACTGGACAACTGGACAACTGGACAAATGAATGGATGGATACGTTGATACATGGATAAATGGATAGATGGAAACACGGATGCATGGATGTATGGATACATTGGTAGATGTCCAAGCCTAGAAAACAGTGGATCATTTTCAGAGCAAGATTACATAGATTCGATAAGATGGGTATGCATTGATTCGATAAACAACTGGATAGATACACAAACAAGCAAACAAACAACCAAGCAAGCAAGCAAGCAAGCAAGACACACAAACACACAAACGAACGAACGAACGAACACAAACAAACAAACGAACGAAAACAAACAAACAAACAAACAAACAAACAAACAAACAAACAAGCAAGCAAGCAAGCAAGCAAGCAAGCAAGCAGGCAAGACACACAAACACAAACAACCAACCAACCAACCAACCAACCAACCAACCAAGCAAGCAAGCAAGCAAGCAAGCAAGCAAGCAAGACACACAAACACACAAACGAACGAAAGAACGAACAAACACAAACAAACAAACGAACGAAAACAAACAAACATACATATATACAAACAAGCAAACAAACAAAAAACAAACAAACAAACATATCGATGGGTAAATCTGCGTTTACGTCTTCTCTTATATCATTCAAACTACATGTGTATTTTCTGTCATCTATAGCACGTTATAGTAATAAAATATGATTGCTTGCAAACTCCTTGTCAATAAACTCTTCTTTAAAAACCTTTGGGGTTGTAATTAAGTAATTGAGTTAACTTAACTAGGTTTTTGCAATGTTTGATATCAGTTTGCATCATACACCTTGTTGCAGCTCCATATTGAATATGTTGTTATAGCTATCTTTCAAATGCACAAAATCATCTTTGCAGAGAATATTGATGTATGAATTGATTTGTCCAACATGCCATGAAATTTTATATGATTATGAACGGCGGGTGGTGCTGCGTCAACCATTGGTATGTATTCAAAGCCCTGGCGAAAAAGCCCAAACCGAACCCTGGTCGTCGCAACAAATTTCCCAGGCCCTCAGCATCATCCCAAGCGGTTCGAAACATATTCCATGTTCAACCCGATCGAATTTTGGGTACTTCTGCGCCTTCAGAATCTTGAACTGAGACCCAGTGGGATCTGGATGGACATTGCCCAGCCATTGATGCGAGATGAAAATGCAAAACATGCCCACCCGATGCTCTCGCAACTTCCACAAGGCTTTCCTGAAGCTCGCGAGCTGAAGAGCACTGCAGCTCCGTTAAAAAATCCGAAACACATTCCTCCTAACGCCTTCAACACATGTTATACATACCATGGCTGAATTGGCTGAATGATACGACAGGATTCAGATCATTGAAGCTCAAGAGCTTCTCCATGTTCAACAAATCTGAGACCTTTACCAACCACATTGGATACAACTTCTCATGCACATCCTCTGCACCGGACACTCCGGCCGCCGAACTACAGCATGCCCCCATACCAGGGCTGCGCCGTATGCCGAAAGGGCTGGGTGTCTTGAGCCAAAACTTCAACGGAGTGGATTCAACCCACCCAAACAAAGGATTTTAAGACAAGCAATCCTACAATCATACTGGAACAAATTACGTTACTTTGAGTGATCGCCCCTGACACACTATGTTGACATAGTTTCTGACATATCATCTGGAAGTATACACGCCATATGGATATATGTGTGTGTATGTATGTATGTATGTATGTATGTATGTATGTATGTATGTATGTTGGTTGTATGTATGTATGTATGTATGTATGTATATCATTGTATATCTATTTATATATATATATATATATATGTGTACGATAATATACATACATACATACATACATACATACATACATACATACATACATACATACATACATACATACATACATACATACATACATACATACATACATACATACATACATACATACACACATACACATACATACACATACATATACATACATATACATACATATACATACATATACATACATATACATACATATACATACATATACATACATAATACATACATACATACATACATACATACATACATACATACATACATACATACATACATACATACATACATACATACATACATACATACATACATACATACATACATACATACATACATACATACATACATACATACATACATACATATATATAATTACATTGCAACATTCTATCTGACATCTTGTTTCTGGTATATACTCTGACATTGTATCTGACATTCTTTCTGGCATTGTGTCTGGCATTCTACATGGCCTCCAATCATTGATGGAGTTTTGTGGAGCGCAACTGCTAAAATTCAGCGTGGTTATTGCGGGCTGTTGTTAGCTTTACCCCATGCCTGAGATGACATCAACTCATCAACCGAGAGTTGCGTGGTTTCACCATGGTAAGGTGTTCCATCTGTCCATGTTTGGTGGGTCAAAACCGTGCCGGGCAAAGATTAGTCAAGTGATGTTCTCCTGAAACTTTCATAGCTTTTGATCCATTCCAATGTGTTGCTCAAATCATTCCCATGATTGCTGGCTAATATACCCAGTTGCTAATCAACCAATATATTGCTTTACCATAAAACATCATGTTGTTTCCACGCAGTTTTATGGGATGAACAATGATAAAACCAAAGTTGCCAATGGTATTTATCATAAGTGATCATTAAACCCATGGTAATTCATAGGTCATTAAAACCCAATGGTAACAAACAATGATTAAACCCATGGTATTTCATAGGTTTTGACGGTGATCTGTCCGCCGTCCCGGGCGCCGTTTCCCGAAGCATCTCGGCCGCATTGGGCCAGGCGTAGAACTGCAACGCCTTCGTGGCGTTTGGGGCGACGCCCAGGCTGCGCCTCAGCGCTGGGAAGGGAAACTCGGTGATGGTATTATAGTTTTCTATATTTGCTGTATATTATTTACATCTATATCTATATCTATATATATATACAACTATATATATATATGTGTGTGTGGTCACTGCCCTCACGAGGGCATACCTTCTCTTTATATATGTATATCTATCTATCTATCTATCTATCTATCTATAGTATGATGTACTATGTATATGTACCACATAAGACGCACAAGCTTTATGTATTTATATGCATATCTATGGGTTTATATCTTCTGGATCTGAGTACCTTCTCAGGGAGGGCTTTGGGTATGATTTGGGTGGTTAGCCGTACCTTCTTGGATCCATTGGGATAGAATTATAGACCTTAGATTTATATACACTATTTGATGCATTGGCGCATACATAAATGAATTTACGTACACAATTGGACTGATGTGGGATCTGAGGCCACCCGTTTTTGCGGTTAATACTCTTGGAGGAGGGCGGGGGGATTGGAAGTTCTAAGCAAACCAGGCCTCAAAAAGTTGAACGCAGTGAAAGGCACGTGACTGTTGCAGGTTATCATTACTACATGGCCATGTATCTCGGGATTACCTCCATAAATCACTGAATAATGAACATTTTGTGGCCTTCCTGCACAAAACAACAACGGCTGAAGAAACTCCTCAGTCAAGCAGCAAGAATGCGACGAGGGGACCCAATTGCTCTTCCGGTCGCCGTGTGGCCAGTAACAGCATGGGAAAGCTAGAGGCCACCTGCCGTGGCTCCAGAGTTCACCCTCTAAAGGATGTCAAAAATTGATAAATGAAGAATGAATACTAAAATGTACTAAGTGTATCATATCAAGTTGTTCCCGTGTTTTTGCCAGAAACCTCGAAATTCGTCTACAACTGAAACTTATCCATGGCTCGAGAAAACAGCAAACTGGCAATATCTGACTCTCTTGATGACGCTGTCTGTTCAAACCCAATTTGAATATGCCAAGGCCCCGTTTTGTGCACCCTCACATTGTCCATTCAAGAACCATATGGCTGAAATATGATAAAATTCACCAATCTAAAAAATAACTGTCACGCATTAGAACTGTATCCCATACAGTTCCGCTCCAAACCATGACATCATATTGTGAGGTTGTGGTGGAAAACCAAATGTTCTTCACCCTTTGTAGGCAAATTGCATAGAAACCTCTCCAACATTCTCCAACCTTTCTGAAAGTTGTAGGTGCCGTATCCCATTCCTGAACAATCTTGGAAAACCTCCTCGGTCCCGGTCCCCATGTTTTTGGTTGCTTAATTACTTATCCCCATTTGTGGCACCCCAAAAACATCCAGGCATCAAATTACCTAATTACCATGAATTACCCGTTTTACGGATGTCAACTTCCAACCACACCCCCCTCCGCTTTCCCCGCTAAGAACAAACACATCTTTTTGAACGTCATTCTCCGAGAAAAGGCCGAGGTCGGTGAGCGGTGGCGGGGGTCACTGGGCCCAGAAACTGAACGCAAGTTTGGTGGGAAAAAACTAATAATGATGGAAACGATGGAACCTATACAAAGCTATAAAATATGATAAACATTGATAAACCAGGTAGGCCAAAAGGAAAGCTGGCAACTACAAATTCAAAGGGAATTGCATGGAATTTCGGGCAACAATATGTGATCTTAGTGACATGTGAAACGCTGCATTGTACTGCATTCAATCAAGTCATAATCATAGTCTGTGTCTGGTTTTGCGGATTCTTGTTTCAGAACGGAGCATCGATGGGTCCAACTTCCAATTGGATTCAAATACGCCATGGCTTCTGTTTGACCACCCGCAAACCGGCACGCCAGCGCATGACCAGGGTGAAACAAGTCTGAATCCGGATCGGCTTCTTCCTGGGACTTTAGCAACAGTGTGATCCCGGAAGAGAAGTACAGGTCACAATATGAACCTTCCATTTATGACTGCTGGAAGACTGCGTTCATGTCTGAAACATAACCTTGATGATGTCACCGAACCTACAACTTCCAAGAACTACAACTAGGTCTCCATGGTTTGAGATGATTTGAGCACAAAAACCCTTATATAGATCCAATCTCTGCACTGGGAAGCCTGCCGCATCCACGGATTTGTTATGTGGAGTGGTCAAGAGTCATACTGTTCTGAGCAATGACGGGCTGCAATTTAGGCATGCTAGAGACAGCGCTCAGAGATGCAATTTGAGGATGACAATCCATGCGCGAACATATTCGCATCTTGCATTTTTCAAGGGAACGGAAAAAAAATGTCAGGTAACCTTGCTGAGTGCCTGGAAGACACGTAAAATTATAATATATTCATATTTACTTCTTAAAAACCAACGCCTGTCGGTTCGGTTGTTTCCGGATCTGCTGCTTTCGATGCTCCGTTCCCTGTTCCGATGGGATACATGATCCCTGTAGAACTCACCAGCCTCGTGACAGCAACCTCTTTGCCCTTAAATGGCCACCGAAGGCATTTCTCTGGAGAAAGTGATGTCTTGGAATTCGGGGTTTTCCCAGGTACACCATTTTGCACACATATGGAAGTTTCCGACAATGGGGGGTACCCCCAAATCATCCAAAATCACGCAGCATATCGAGTCATGCGGTCTTTCGGAGCTGGTCAAGCCACACAGCTGCAATTTTGACACACAGAGAGATGGTTAGCCCATGACAATGCAATTGAATATCAATGAAATTCCATGAAGTGTCCAATCCAAGTAGGCATAATTTATCAGGCGCAATCTGATAACTATCACAAACGTCGGACTGGGTCAGTCCCAAGCCGGGCACCGCGGTGCCACGCGCTTTGGCACCCACCTGCGCGTAGCACAGCCACTCCGGGGATGCTTTGCACGTCCAGAAGTTGCGGCATCTGAATCGCTTCTGACCGGATTTCCATGGAAAGACATGGCAAGTTTGCTCCCCAATGGCTGTGATATCAATGATGATCCATGGTGGTGAAGAATGTGTGAAATCGCTCAGGTCAGATCTGGTCAGATAAATCCTCCCTTCCATTTCCCTTTTGGGGACAAATCGGGCAAATTGTCTCGGGACACGGGTTTCTCGAACAGGCTACCATGGGTTTGTGTGGCGCTGGCATGTGCAAAAATGTGGGCGCGCGAGGCCAAAGCTTCCATTTTCTCCGCGTTGAAACCTCAACTGTGGCAGGATGTAGTCGTGATGTTTTCAGGGGGTGTAGGCATGCGGGCATGATGGTGTATGTTTCCAATAGTTTCCAAATGGGGCAAGCATACAAGGAATATACTTTATACATATTCATGGACACGAATATATTAACTTATATTACACGCACACACACACACGCACACATATGTACGGATATTTTGTGCATCATAACATTATGTAATAAATTTCATTATATGCATATCGATATCTTTCAGGGATGCTTCGACGCGTCCCAGCTGCTACGCCTTCTAAGCCTTTGCAAGCCGGATCATGGCAACATGCCACGCAGCCTACAATATCTACAGTGCTACAGATACAAAGAGTTACTTTATTAAGCAAAGACATGAAAATTCAAGACAGTTGGAACATTTATTCCTATATGTTTCTCCACTTAGAGCAACACACATGATATACGCGATTCGCATCTTGGACTTCCACGTTCAGCTATATAACGCTGTTCAAAGCAACTGGGCATTTCAGTGAGTTTCCATTGAACATCAACCGTTGCCCGTCAACCGGGTATCCCATGTTATCCAAGAGCACCCCCATCGCGTGTGCACCGTTGCACCCCATCCGTCTGTAACTCGTGGGAGGAGACACAGGTCGTCAGCGTCGACATCACACTCCTGATCGTTCCAGCAATATTTGAACAAGATATGTAAACACATGCACACAGAGACATACTCCTACATAACCGAAAGAGGTTTCGAAGTCAAACTTCCGACAATATGATTTGTGGCTCCGGCGGGTCCAAAGGTAGGCTCGCTAAAGCGGCAGGTGCGGAGCCATCCGGTCAAATGAGAAATTAAAAATTGCACGCCGTTGTGGCGCGAAGCACATTTCGAAGTCAAAATGTGCAAAACACACCAGGTTCGGAGCACTTCTGGAAGTCGAGATGTCGAAAAAGTGCACGCCGTTCTGGCGCGAAGCACATTTCCAAGTCAAAATGTACAAAAAACACCTCAGTGTCGGACCGCGCAACATTCTCGGACCACTTTTGGAAGTTGACATGTCGAAAAAGTGCACGCCGTTGTGGCGCGAAGCACATTTCCAAGTCAAAATGTTAAAAACACCGCATGTTCAGACCACTTTTGGACGTTCAGATGTTGTTTTGCATGGCAGGCGCAGGGGGTTCTGCACCTTGCCAAAATTGAGCAAATTGAGAAGGTTTTGTAACACTTCCATGCGTTTCCAAAAAAGATGGCAGGCGTGGGACATTTGAAGAGGATCTGCAAAGATGCATTTCGCATGGCAGGCGCAATACGAGAGACGTATTAATCAGAGATGTTAGGAAGTCAGGGAGCTGATTTCCTGAGAAGGTTTGCATTTTGGAGCATCCGATCTTCAGGTTTGCTAAGATTTTGCGTGACAGGTGCAGCACTTCGCACGAGTATGACCTGGCATCACTTTTTCGTGGCAGGCGCAGCACTTTAGTGGAAAATTTACAAAACGCATTGGTACGAGGCCAGCAGCGCTGCACTCAACATTCCATTTTTGAAGGAAGTCTCGCAGAATTGCTTCGTTTTTGATGTTGTCAAGTAAAAAAAAATGAGGAAGTCTCGGAGAATTGCTTCGTTTTTGACGTTGTCAGGTTGGACAATTGTGGAAATCGCGCAGATTTGCTTCGTTTTTGATGTTGCCAACCTCAAAAACTGAGGAAGTCTGGCAGCATAGCTTCGTTTTCAAACTTGAACAAATAGATCGATAGATAGATAGGTAGATAGATAGATAGATAGATACTTACTTGGAGAAACAACTACAACTACAACTACACTACACCACGCTCCCGCTACAACTACAAATACATTTGCAAATAAAATGCACTACAGTACACTAATTACACTGCACTACGCTAGTTACACTACACTACGCTAGTTACACTACACTACATTACATAAAACTGCACTAATTACATTACAACTACAACTACATATACTACTACAGCTACAACTACAACTACACTACATTACACTACACTACGCTTATTACACTACAAAACACCAAAGACTACAGCTACAACTCCATCTGCACTACATTACACAACACTACACTACACTAAGTACACTACACTACAACTACAACCACAACGACAACTACAACTACACTACATTACCCTGCGCTACGCTAATTCCACTACACTACACTACGCTACACTAACTACTACAACTACAACTAAAGCTACAACTACAACTGCAACTACTAACTACGACTACAACTACACTAGACCACACTATAGAACAAAACGCTACAGCACACTACACTGCACTACAGTACATTACATTACACTCATTACACCACACCACAACTAGAACTCCAACTGCGATACACTAATTACACTACACTACAACTACAACTCCACAACACTACAACTACAACTACAGCTGCGCTATAGCCAGCACACTACATCCAGCAGATGTGGGTGAGGTGACCATTGCAACCGTTGCAACCACTCCAAAAAACACAACTCCAACCACCTTGCGGTCCATCAGTGGGTTCGCTCTGCCATCCATGCATCACAACAACTCACATCTCCTATAGTGTCCTATCTTTGAAACTTCCGCCACCGCCTTGTGCGGTGCTACTGCATGGTAATATATTAATAATAATCATCATCACCACCATCACCACCATCACCATCACAATTTTATATGTCTGCCTTTCTATCTACATATCTATGCTATGTAGCAAATTTTTAACATGGATTGGCACACACACACATATACTTATATGTATATATCTGAAATAGTTTTGGCACATGGCTTCTCCAAAGAACCCCACACAAGATTACATATGGGCAGCGACGCAGCTATCCACAACAGCCGAAGGCCAAGGTGCAAGAGCGCCAATCAGAAGAATTCCAAAGATTTGCCTCGAGGCATGTTTTCTTAAGGATATAAACTGCTGATGATTCCTGATGTCTTCCCAATGGTTGGTTTGTTGGTATGTTGCTTCTTTGTATTTGGCATCTCTCGAAGCATCTCTCGAAATCTCTCGAGAATCGGGGCACTTGGATGAAGGGAATGATTTGACACCCCAGGATTCCAAAGACGCAGCACAAATTGGGCTGCATTCATTGGCAATGGATGATGTTTTCAACATGTTTCAACCCTCATGAAAATTAGGGCTAGGGACAATTGTAGGTGAAACATCTTTGAAACCACAAGCACAATAGTGTAAACATCCTGCAGGGTTTACCACGCACCTTAGCGAGATTTTGAGACTTGTTTTCAGTCGGATGTTGTCCGCAGCGGTTTCATGCATGTGGATTAGGAGGTCGAAACGTTGAAAATGATAGTACGAAAGACATGTTTCAGCCATCTAAAAGCACTTAGACCAGGATCTGAATTTCTGACGCAAAAGCGCTCTCAAACCCTCCGTGTGCCAAAATGTCGGCTTTCACCCAGAGACGAACAACATATTCATTGCATCTGTGCTGAGACACTAGACAAAGGGCCGTGGCATGTCAAACTAGGAAAAGGTGGTGTGACAGGATAGGGAGGTCACATTGTTGGAATGGCAATATCTTGGATGAACGAATTCCCTGGTCTCGCGGCAGCACGAATTGCGGAAAGCTGCAAGACTATGGACGCAGGCAAAAGTTTTATCAATTTCTGGCCCACCTCGCCCTCACCCCGCACTCACCCCACCCAACCCAATAATTGATCCATCAACGTAATTGAAACTGTTTGAAATCTCTGCGAACCCCAAGGGTGGATCTATTTTAGCATCTGTGCACAAGCAGCTTGCGCAGGATAGCTGCCAAAAGTCTTTGACTCTACACCCTACGGATTTTGTTCAGTCAGTAAGCCCTTTGCCACTGATCATATTGCCAAGTTTTATTCCCAGCTGTTTCCGCTTCATCAGGCGCACCAAAGGCCAAGGGGCAAATAGCGAGCGACTTCTCCTGAAAACTTCATCGCCAGATTTGCAAAGGTCTCTCCATTCACTCGAGTGACATATCCTGCGAGGGATTCTTCCTTTTGGGAGGCCATTGGTGGTCACCAAATCCAAGCTGCAAAGACTCCAAGACAATCTGTGAAAGTCAGTTTGCTGCGATCTTCAGTTGACAGCCAAATGGGGAAGCCACCGGATTGAAGATCCTACTTCCAACAATATGTTGACATCAAGATGTAAATGCTACCAGTAGCAGGTTCGTTGCAACCATCTAGAAATATGCATATGCAAACACAAAAAACATATTAAATATGTGTATATTTAGATATAATTTTGTTTCTAGAAATCTAATCAAATCTATATATCTATCTGCCTGTCATATTATCATGTTATATCATATATCTGGGTATATAAATTATAATATTTCACTAACCTGAATAGTTCGGCCATAAAAGGGGATGATTTCCCTCACTAACCATGATTCCAGGGCTCGGTCGCAGGGCTCGGTCGTGCCTGCGCCGAACTCCGCCGTGCAGCGACCGCAGTAGTGCCATTCAGCCCAAATCGCTGGGAGACAGAGACCTCAGCTGATCTGCTGGCAATGGACAGATGCTAAGAATATCTACAGTTATGGCAGTTATGGACCGAGTTATACCAGTTATAAGTACTAAGAAAATCCCATGGAAATAGAATGTATAATCCCATAGAAATAACCAGTTGTAACTAATAAATGGCCATAACTCTAACAAGCATCTGTGACATACCAATGTTAAAAATTGTTTAAAAATAAATTGTCTGTCATGAAGTTGGATCAGTTGGATCTCCAGGAGAGACCTCAATAAAAAATGGCAGGACAGTTTGCAAACATTCCACTTTTGGTGGTTCAAACCCCATCGTTTCAAGGCACAGCCTTCGAGAGCTGTCCTACTGTCACTATGGACTATGCACTGCACCAACTCGATTTGATGATGGTGAAATTGCCCTACCTCAAATCCATACGGATTCTCCGCTCAGCCTGTTCAGCCTTGCAAAGGATACAAGGCTGAAACAAATCTCACAATATGGGAATGCCATAGGGGAAAAACATGCTGACTGGAAAATCCCAGCTGGGGGAAGATCTGCAGCTGGTTCACTGTCACCCGGCATCACAACCGTTGAGTAACCATGCGATGCCTCAGCTTGTGAGATGTTGGAGACATCTGCCCCTTCAGAATTGCTGTGTATTGAAAAAAGAAGCAAATAAATCACTCAATCAGACTGTGTATATCTCACGTATGTGAGTGAATAAATATTCAACACATAATGATATTATTACATATTTTTACTCGTTACCCAATGCTCAATATCTTTATAATTGTTACAATGCAAGTACTGTATATCTGTACATCCAAAATTAGACCCATAGGATCAGGAACCCCCCATGTTTGAAGGTACAGTTTGGTATGCCCTACGTTTGGCCTACAAACTCGCCTGGCATGGGGAAGATAATAGGCTACAAAATGGAAAGGTAAATGGGGTCAGCAAAAACCTCTAAATAAGAGCCATTTCGTAGAACCAGTGTTAAGACAAAATAATTGATTTTCAATAGCCGCTTGCTCGAAACAATGGATATCAAGAAACCGTTTTGTAGGGCCACAATTGGCCTTAATAACCCAAAGTTGCAGAAGGACCTTTTTCTGTACCCCCTGATCTTGTACATGGCTTGTACTACCTAGTAGAAATGTCCATAGAGACGGGTGCGCATGTGGGGATGAAAGTGTTCGATCTTGTTGGTAGTTTGCTGGAGTGGATTTGTATGGGTTAGCATCATCCCAATGGTCCAGCACACATGATTTTGAGAGGGGTTCCATGCACATATCCTTACAAAATTGTACAAAATGGCGAGGTCATCTCCACTTGAAAAGCATACATGGGCTCAGATGAATGTTATGTGTGAGGTGTGTGAAATGCCGGGGTATGGCTAAAGCTTGGGATGGTTGGGGGGCCTCCATGCAAACATGTTTTAGAACACTTGTCAATATACCAAGTTATACCATCACCATTTCATACCCAACCATTTTGTAATGCCTAGTTGGTGCCCAACCATTGTGTACACCAACAAACACCAATCATACCCAAGCATCCACGGACATATATATATATATATATGCATATCAATATATATATATAAATATAAATACTTATACTGTATACTATATATACATATATAAAGATGCACAATTGCGGACACTAACAGTGTCCGCAATGACAGTGATTAATACATACATCAATCATCCAATATATTCGAGAATTGTCAAAAAATACTCTGGCAGATTGGTCATTGGTGGAAGGCCACAGGCCAAATGGCTAGCCACCTAGTACTGCGTTGCACAACTATATATCATATTCGCATGTTTTTCTTACAAAATGGTCTTGCATTAAAGAATTCCATATTGTGATATGTCAATAAACCTTTACAACATGATCGAATTTTCTGTTGTTATAAAATGGTGCAAACGCAGCCACCAACGCAAAAATCTTATAAAACTGCCCCTGCAAAACCAGTTTGTATGGGACCTGCCTCCACCATGTCTGCAGTGGAAATGTCAAAAGGGATACGTATATATATATATATACGTAAATATCATATATATATTTATATATGTATGTATGTATTTATATCATTTATATATGTATATTATAAATATGTATATTGTATATATGTATATATGTATATATGTATATATGTATATATGTATATATGTATATTATATATATGCGCGTATACGCCGGATACATATCTGTATATTATATATTAACATACCATCTTATACCTTTAGTAAAAAACATATACATAATTATACACATCATGTAATATATTACTTAAAGGCACAGCTTGGGATCGGATAGCAAAACATTGTACATCCACAGTGTGATGTAACTCCAGGACAACAGGGTGTACATGGTTATCTTGCGTCGCTGTCCCCACCCTAACTGCCGTAGCTGGCAGCTTCAAACGAAATACCGACTGCCAACAAACAACGGACAAGTGGATCAAGTGGTTCCAAGTGGCATATTTCAATCCGTATCCCTGCTCAACGAAGTAGACATGATCGCAATCCTTCAAAGGCAAGAAGAGATCCTCCCCTCGCTTCAGAACGCTCTCCGACCTTGGGCGGGCAGAGAGTGGTGCAACAAGGAAACCAACCAGCAGAACAAAAAACAAACAAAACAATTGTAGGACCGGATAACTCCACATGTTACCAACTTCTCTAGACTTAGACTGAGCATAGAAAGCAAGAAGGGAAGAGGAAGTATGAGAGTGATGGAGGGGTGATGGTGAGTGAGTTTGTGTGTGTGGGTATGTATGTGCATGTACAGGTGAGTGAGTGAGAGGGAAAGAGTGAGTGAGTGAGTGAGTGCGTGCGTGCGTGCGTGAGTGAGTGAGTGGAGAGTGAGTGAGAGTGAGTGAGAGGGAGTGAGAGGGAGTGAGTGAATGAGTGAGTGTGAGTGAGTGAGTGAGTGAGTGAGCGAGCGAGTGAGTGAAAGTGAGTGAGTGAGTGTGAGAGTGAGAGTGAGAGTGAGAGTGAGATTGAGAGTGAGAGCGAGAGTGAGAGTGATGGGAGAGCTGCATCTTGGAGTCTGCAATATTCCTTCTCTGAGCACTCGCTTCAGCGCACTGGCGTAAACTCGGTTTGAAACAGAGATGGAGGAAACCAACCATTTCAACGATTGTATGAGGAACTGATTGCATTTTTTCAAACGGACAACATGGTTTAACGATTTTCTCATGTTTGTTGAGTAGCACACCCCAGGAAATTCACCAATGACGCGGGCGTCGGAGATTTTGTGCCCCTTCACTCACTTCACTTCACTTCATTTCACTTCACTTCATTTCACTTCACTTCACTTGACTTCATTTCACTTCACTTCATTTCACTTCACTTCATTTCACTTCACTTCATTTCACTTCACTTCACTTCATCTCACTTCACTTCACTTCATTTCACTTCACTTCACTTCACTTCATTTCACTTCATTTCACTTCATTTCACTTCATTTCACTTCATTTCACTTCATTTCACTTCATTTCACTTCACTTCACTTCATTTCACTTTATTTCACTTCACTTCATTTCACTTCATTTCACTTCACTTCACTTCACTTCACTTCACTCCACTCCACTCCACTCCACTCCACTCACTCACTCACAGCGTGGCACAACGTGCATTGGCAAGGGGTCGGATGTACGCCAGAGCTCTGGCGTCCCTCTGGTGTCATTGGGTCTCCGCCGCTTTGCGTGGCAGGCGTGGCACAACGAGCATTGGCAAGGGGTCGGATGTACGCCCTGGCGTCCCTCTGGCGTCCCTCTGGTGCCATTTGGTCTCCGCCGCTTTGCGTGGCAGGCGTGGCACAACGTGCATTGCCAAGGGGTCGGATGTACGCCAGAGCTCTGGCGTCCCTCTGGTGCCATTGGGTCTCCGCCGCTTTGCGTGGTAGGCGTGGCACAACGTGCATTGGCAAGGGGTCGGATGTACGCCAGAGCTCTGGCGTCCCTCTGGTGCCATTGGGTCTCCGCCGCTTTGCGTGGCAGGCGTGGCACAACGTGCATTGGCAAGGGGTCGGATGTACGCCCTGGCGTCCCTCTGGCGTCCCTCTGGTGCCATTTGGTCTCCGCCACTTTTGCGTGGTATGCGTGGCACAACGTGCATTGCCAAGGGGTCGGATGTACGCCCTGGCGTCCGGTCTCCGCCGCTTTTGCGAGGCAGGCGTGGCACAACGTGCATTGGCAAGGGGCACTCGCTCATTCACTCACTCACTCACTCACTCACTTACTCTCTCACTCTCTCACTCTCTCACTCTCTTACTCTCTCACTCTCTCAGTCTCTCACTCTCTCACTCTCTCACTCTCTCACTCTCTCACTCTCTCACTCTCTCACTCTCTCACTCTCTCACTCTCTCACTCTCTCACTCTCTCACACTCTCTCACTCTCTCACTCTCTCATTCTCTCTCACTCTCTCACTCTCTCACTCTCTCACTCTCACTCACCCCCACTCTCACTCTAGATAGAGAAGTACAAGTCCACGCATATAGAGAAACAAAAAGAAACACACCATATTGCACGGTACGGCAAAAAGTTTGTCGCGAGTGGCTTTAGCATTGCGAACAAATCTCAACGAACCAACTCGTGCAAAGATTTGTTTTGCAAGCATCCTCTCACATAGTTTTCCCAACACTCAGAAAACAAAAGGCAATCTGCTAAAATCAAAAAAAAATACAGTCCCTCAATTGGACTTGCCCCAGTCCTGCCTCCGTGAAATTCCTTTAGCACCTTTCTGAATTCAATGAATTGAACACACGCACACACACACACATATATATATTCATGATTCAAATATATAGCAAATTATTCGAACTCCATTTTTTTACAGCTCTCGACTCGGAAAACACATATTTTTTTTTAATATGCTACCAGTATGGCTATGGATGAAAGCCCTGGTGCCCTGCTCACATCAGCATGTGGTTGCTCATGGTCATCCCATGTCATCCAAAATACGGCATCACCGGCATCTCCGGCATCTCTACACATAAAACATGGTTTTGACCCATCCTTATATTTTATTCCAATGGGTTCTACCAAGAAACATGGCATGATGACAAATCTGTCGCAAGAAAGCCTCATTGTCGGTCTCAATCAGCACGTCTTTAGCCATATCTCTAGGCCTCAGTGGTCTTCCAACAAACCAACCAACCCCAAACATGAAACCAAACAATGGGGTTGGATGATTTCACTACCGGATGAGGCCGTTGTTGGGCGTCATTAAAATTCAAGGGGTGTAGCCTTGTAGCCCCTCCAAAAATAAGTTGATATCCTTCTGCAGCAATCTAATCTGACGATGGAAAGCTGCCCTCCAGTTATTATAGTACTTCAAAATGATGGTTTTGCATTGTATTGCATTGCTAATATTGTTATGTGTGATTATTGGATATTGTAGGTATGCAACTGCCTACGCCAATGCTATGGACTTGAGCCACAACAATGATGAATTTTAGCCACTGGCCGCATGGCTGCAGTTGTGTGGCCAGCACTCCAGCTTCAGCAAGGAGTTCATGTACATCTCCTGAAACGAAACGCAGGATTTTTCACTGCGTCATTAACAACATCCTAAGCTGCGTCATGGCCATATTCAAGAGTGAGTCTATCAATTCCGTTATGATCAATTATATTAATTACATTGACGGAAATTCCTGTAGAGCTATTCTGGAGAGATCCCAATGCTTGTTCAGCTTGAGATTCTTCCAGAGATCTTGATCAGTCTTGATCTCAAGCTAGTTTTGCTGTAGATCAACGTGTTGATCCCCAAGTTAGTTTAATTTTTGGATCAAATGTGTTGACCTATCCCCCTGGAAGCTACGCTTCCAGTAACGCCCATCATCCTCATGGAGCTGCATGCGAAATCGTTCAGGCAAGCTGTTCACTAAAGCCACCTCCGTCTCCTGAGAGAGACAAGTTCCGGGGGCACTGGTTCCATGACTGGCTTTCTGTTGTGCTTATTCCAGAGTGCGGGTGCAGGAGCACTTGATGGCTTACATGACCATCCTACTTTCTGGCGAGTCGGCTAGTGGCCACCGACCAGTGTCAACTCGCCCAGTTCGAAGGGTGGCTCAGAACGAATGGAGGCACAGTAGGATCTCATTGCGCTGCTGAACTTTTTCAATGGATATTGAAAAATATTGAAAAATGGACAACCTGGGGGTTGTGGCATACATGGTGACCCTCAGTGGCTTTGCCAGCTGCATATAGAAGGCAGTTTTGGCCAAGTTGCATGTAGCCTGACCTCTGCCAAGTTTTCCGTTTTGATGACTTCCTGCACCTGCAAAGTCGCAGAAATTGGACTGCCAGCTTCTGTTACTTCCATTGCCAGCTTAGATTGCCCGTTTTAGAGAAGCCTTGGTTCACTTTTCTGGGATAATTTACAAACATAAAAATCGTGAAGCCATGATGCTCCATGTTGCTCCATGAGGCTCTATGTTGCTCCATTTACCCGAAGTTCACTTCCAGGCGGAAGCAAGGGGCGCCCAAGAAACCGACCTTGCTGTACAGATCCAAGGACATGTTCCGCCTGGGCATTGTCGGGCATTGTCATTGGATGTGTAGTTTCAACATGTTGCAACTTCGCAATCCCCAGACCAAGAAGGAACCATTAAAATCCATTAAACACGTGAAATGAGTCTCTTTGGGTGAGTTGAAGTCTTGGTTTTGCAGGTTGAAGAGCGCCTTTTCCATCGAGTGGCTGAAAACATACTGGACTTGAGTGATGGAGCTCCCGGGATGACTGCGGAACATTACCTTTTTCATCTCCAGACACAACTAATCCCTACACCAGGTATCCAGCACCATTGGCCAATTACCGATCGAAGTTTTCACTTTTCAGGCAGTAGAAATCACCTAAGGGACATATTTTGGGGGGAATCCTGGAAATGTTGATGTTTTTTTTGCAACATGCATGCCGATGTATATCTCTATCTTTAGCAAATGAAATTTCAGATTGGACCGTCTCCAATAGTGCGAATATTCATCTAGAATCTGAATCATCTAACTCTAAGTATGTATGCTACAAAATCATGGGAATATTTGCAAGTTGAAAATGCACAGTATTTTTCAGACACGGCCTCCGCGGAGGACTATCTGACTATCTACTCCATGATGCTACATCATCTATTTCACATTATCATGCATTACCCACATCATCCAAACGCATCCAAAGTTGGATAGATGCATGATTGGATGACATCGTTTGACAATCCAAAGTTGGATGGTTTCGGCATCCACCATGTCGCTCTGCCAGGCCACTCTACGAAGAACTGCAGCAGGGTGTCCTTTCGGTTCGCGAAGGCGCCCCCAAACCACCGGGTGAGTCCGCGGCAAAACGGATGCTCTCTATTCTTCACATGTGATTTGCAGTTGAATTGTCGTTGGCACGTCGGCAGTACTGCATTTCTTGTGCCACTTATTACTGTACTGAGTATGAACTGAAGGAAATTGCATTTCCTTGGGAAAACGGGTTTGTGCTAAAAACAACACCAGCTGCGACATATCATTTTACAACACCATACATCACCATCACCACCACCACCACCATCATCATCATCATCAGCATAATCATCACCCTCATCATCAATTATCAGCATCATCAAACACTAACAATCGCATAGCATCATCTATCTTCATCACAAAAATCAAAAACACTTAAACATAGATACAATCACATACAGCACCATCACACACACATATGTATATATATATAGAGATAATCTGCATCTAAATATATATATATATATATACACATATGTATGTATTAAAAACAAATACAATTTTATCGTATCTTATATCATCAAACATGACCATAGATATGGACATACAAATATATATGGGTATGGATCAATACCTATTAATACCATTTTTAGTGGGATGAACATCCATTTACCAGCTATTTTGATGTGAACTACAGGGGTACAAGGTTTTGACACACTGCCATATACACATCAAAAATCACCATAGATCACCATAGCCCCAAGGGCGACCCTCCTGCTGTTTGACCTTGGCTGCCTGGATGTGCCGCAACGAGTTCACCGTGGAGGTGATGGAACCCACGAACCTACGCCATGGTTTGGCCGATAAGGAAAGCTGATGACCCTCTGGTTTACCATGGGAAAATGGTGATTTAACATGATTTAACCACTATAAATGGTGATTTAATTGTTCACAATGATTGGTGAATAATGGGATGATCATGGGTTTTACCCTTCGGTAAACTGTCCCATAACCATGGACAATCACCATCTTATAGCTGGGTAAATCAACTATTTCGACTGGGCCATTTTCAATAGCTATGTTAGTTTACCCGAGGGTAATGTTATTAACTGGCGATGATGATGATGATGATGACGACGACGACGATGATGATGATTAGCCTCTGGTAAAATCACGTTCATGGGATATTGTTAATAGACAAATCATGGGACGGTGGGATATTCATGGGATATTAATGCAGGAATGGGGATATAATGGAATGAACCCTCGGATAAACTACATTGTTTATAGGTAATTAAATATGTACTGTAGATACATCATCTTCAAACGATCCATTATCATAGCTATGTTAAAATACCGCAGGGCACTGTTATTCATGCTAATACTATGGATATTGGGTAGGATCTTTCGTGACCTTTGATGATATTCGATAAGGATGAGTTTGATGACATTTGATGATTCTTTGTCTTCATCACTGTGATGGGAACAGATATTAGTTTTACGATTATTTAATCATCATATTTTTAATGCATCTGATGAGATCACTTTTGCAAAGGCCATCAAACAAAATTGTTTGCAAATCATGAAGCAATTACACGAAAGCTTGAATCTACCAACTCTTCCCCCTTCGGGTTTCAGGGTCAGCAAGTGGCCATGCAAATCTTTGCGCCCTCACCATCATCACCAGAAACTGTTCGTATCAATGTGTTTGTAAGTATGTATGTCTGCCTGCCTGCCTGTCTGTCTGCCTGCCTGGGTGGCTGTCTGCCTGCCTGCCTGTCTGTCTGTGTTCGTATGCATGCAGCATGCATGCAAAAAGGAAATACAAGTAAGGATTGCTTTATGGGAAAATGTTACAGGACGTTACAGGAAAGCAGGAAAGCCTACCAATCGATGGTAGAAATCAGGATTTAGTGATAATGGTGACCAATCCATGTCCATTGATCAAACACAATGCCCCAAACAACCCCACCAAGGGACGAGGAAAAGAAGCCCATGGCCAACAAAATCACGAAGACTGCGAAGCTGCGCTCAAGACCATTGGCTGGTGCGATGTTGTTGGTCGAAGGTGTGAATTGAGTCCTGCCAAAACTGCAACAATCATGGTGATGATGATGGTTATCATTGTTGAAAAAATGTTTGAGGATATTTCCTCATCATCATCATCATCACCATCATCATCATCATCATCATCAAACACGGGGAGAATAGCCACCAAGGGACTTTTATGGTACGCTTTTGGGTGCTGCTATGGCTGGAATGACCATTGGTTTTCGAAAACGACTTGACACAACCATTGGTTAAACATGTGTTGTCTTTGAAGCTTCGGGTTCCAGAAAACTCGTGGTATTAATCAATCCTGGCCAATTGGAGCACTCATAATTTGGTCAATTTACCTATAGTACTATAGTCCTGGGATTAAATCTTATGCCAACATATGCCAACAAATATCTGTAAATTGTGATTGATGATTTCTAGGTTTGCAGGATTTCCCGATTCCCGGCGCAGCGGTCAGGGACCAGTGAAGTGATGCTACATAGAGATCCTCGGGTGCCGGTGCTCTGGTGCTCCCTTTTGGATCCTCCAGATGGATGATGGATGATGAATGTTAACCTTGACAAACATGGTATCCGAGTGTTCCCCCCACCATTTGGAAAATGTTTCTGTTTCATCCCCCAACGGCGGTTGTATGTTCTGAAGGTTGCATCATCTGAAAGCTTTTCTACCATGCAAAATTAAAAGAGGATAGGTCTTTATCATAGGAATATGTGATTATAGAGAGCATCATCACAATGCATGGAAGTATCTATTGAATATCTATTAGGTATAGCCAGGCTGGTAGAACTAGTATTCCACTACCCTGAAACCTGCGGATTGCTGCGGATTGCTGCGGTCATTTTTTCATGGACCCCTCAACATCATTTGAGGCAATACATGAATGATCAAACTGATTCCCCTGGATTTGAAACAAGATGAAACAAGCAATGCATAAATCTCATGGTGATTTACTGAATCTATCTGAATCTCTATTTCTCCTGGAGATGGTGTCAGTATGTGTCGATGGTGTTTTTGCAATGGGCATGGCTGGCTCCATCTCTGGGCATCAACCCAACATCAGGATGTTCATCTAGCGCCCGAAGATCTCCGCAGATGTCATCCCATTTTTGCGTAGATGCCCAATATCTTTTTTTCCCCTAAGATCTGGTGGCTTAAAATGCCCACATCTTCATCAATTGGGCTACTAATGTCAACTCCGGATTAGTTTGATGAATTTGCAGTGAAACTGGCACTCACTGTATTAACATGTATGAACAACCTTCGGGACTGTTAATCCCCTATAGTCATATCATATCAAGCTATATAGTTATATATCCAACTTATTCTCATGATATAGATCCATTGTTAACCCATAGCTACTGAGCACTAGCCATTATGAACCCACAAGTACTGACCCCAGTCATGGCTCGTAGACGTTGACCCTGCCGGTATCCACCTGTGCCAGCCAGGTGGAGCCATCCTCCGTGAGGGTTGCTACGCCATACCAACAGCAAGCGATGATATGGTTGATGGCCAGCATCAACGTCAGGGTCCACACCACCTGGTTGACGGCAGCAAATCAATGGCTTTCAACAACCACAACAACAACCACCAATGATGTCATCATATAAAAAAGCAATGCTTGTTTAAGAATGAGATTCCTGTATAATTATCATGGATGATGATAGTCCTAAACTTCTTAACTCCTATACTTATTAGTATTATAATATGTGCATATATATATATAGATATGCATACTTTGAAATCTCAAATGTTATAGCCCCCTTTGCTCACCCGAGCTGGTGCGGCCATGTTGTGGTTATCTGATCATCACCAGCGCAGGATGACAAATCGGCCAACAGTTGAATCACACCCCCTAGCTGGCTGGGAAATGTTCTTTTTCAATGGACATTAAATTCAAACTCTGCATTCATCACCTTGACTTTGGGCAGCGCTCCAGCTATTCTTTTCGCCAAGGCTGTGCTAATCGCTGGTTCTCTAAGTTCATTGGATACTTGCAAAAAGGATCGGCACTTCGAAACGATCATTGGACAGTTGCAAACAGGGATCGTCAGAGCATTTTGAAACGATCTCAAATTAAATCCATCCAGTACAGATCGGCACTTTGAAACGATCATTGGACAGTTGCAAATAGGGATCATCAGGTCACTTTGAAACGATCTCAAATTATATCATCCATCCATCCAGCTGGATCTCTCAACCCAGGAGGTGGCTGGGGCGGAGGAGGTCAACTTGAGCAGGCAAGTCAAAGGCATTGTGATTCATTCCCACGCTCAACCGGCATGCTCATTTGCTCAACATTGGTGTTTGAAACTCTGTGCCATTCAAACTCTGCATTCATCACCTTGACTTTGGGCAGCGCTCCAGCTATTCTTTTCGCCAAGGCTGTGCTAATCGCTGGTTCTCTAAGTTCATTGGATACTTGCAAAAAGGATCGGCACTTCGAAACGATCATTGGACAGTTGCAAACAGGGATCGTCAGACCATTTTGAAACGATCTCAAATTAAATCCATCCAGTACAGATCGGCACTTTGAAACGATCATTGGACAGTTGCAAATAGGGATCATCAGGTCACTTTGAAACGATCTCAAATTAAATCATCCATCCATCCAGCTGGATCTTTCAACCCGCCCCACCCCGGTGCCGGCGATGCAGCGCGATATCCACAACCACTAACGCAACAGTAAGGAAATTCCAGGGGGGGCAGGGAGGGGGGCATGTCCCACAGGCCCCCTCGCCTTGAACTTGAAATGAAGAGGTAGGTGAAGAAGAAGAGGACATAGGCACTGGTACTTGTTGGGGTGCAGGAGCAGAAATCAAGCCCTCCAAGGTGAGAAGCACCCATTCCTCAAGCATGTTAGAGGCTTGAGTCATATGTAGGACCAAGCCATGCATTTCGCGACCAACTTCATTCATCAGGCGAGCTACAAGAGCGAATCCAGCTCTGACACAAAGACGAACCATCAGCGTTAGCAGTGAAGCCAAAACTTTGGGCAATATGACGAGCAGCATTATCAGGCACCAAGTCTTCCATCCATAAGAAAACGCACGAATCTTCTGGAGGCACCACTGGACTCCAGCTGGGAGTGAGCCATGGGAACCAGCAGTGGTAGCACGCCGCACCGGTAAGGGCTCAGCAACCGGTGGGTTCTGACTTCCAGGGCTGGAGATCCAAGCAGGCCGAATCCCATGAAGAGCTTGCATCATCCTGGCCAAAATGGCCGCTACTTTTCGGTGTTCAGGACCACTTCTCCATCGCGCTGCTTGCGCGCGATGCACTGGGTCCAAAAGAGCTTCGTTCATACTAATACCCGGTTCCACCTCCATGCCTTCGCATGCTTCTGCAGCTTGTGTTACAGCACGAACAGCGGCATGCGCCAGAGTGGTACAGTCTTCAGCTGCAGCTCGCGTCAGGGCATGGGAAGGTTCAGCCGCTTCAGGGGCCAGAGCTTTGTGACTTGAAGGTGGCTCTCCACTTTCTGCAGCCCGGCTCCTGAGCCGGCTAATTGGCCTCCGTGGAAGGTTTCCTCCGGCTTTGCCCATGACTTTTGATGAGATTCAGTAAAATAAGGCAATGCCTCTAATTCTGGCACTGCAAATTTCACCTGCCACTGGTTTTCAAAAAGTCTCGAGCCCGAATTTTTGGAGGATGATCCAAAACGCTGATATGTTCATGGACAAAAGAAAGCTGACTCCTCACATTGGCCTTGGCCTGCAAAGTCACGTGCGCAGAAAATGCTTCCATCAAATAATGCTGCAAGGTTGACGCTGCTGTCCAACGTCCTAAAAACTGTAACTCGCCTAGGTTGCGATGCTGTTGGAAATGGTGAGTTGCACCACCCGCGCGAAGTGAACCCAGAGTATACTTGCAATCCTCCAACCCCATCCGGGATAAGGCGTCAGAGAATCTGCTTGCAAAAATATAGCGAGAAACACCTAGCACCAGCTGACTACTAGCCATCTCATCCAACCACCAAAACAACCATCGGACTAGTCTCTTGTCACTACACAGGACAAACTGCTCTCTCCAGATTCGCCTAGTCTTCGGCCGCCTAATAATAACCACAGCATCTGCATCTTCCAGATCGGCATCACACTCAGGAAGGTTAATGTCCTGCCGTCTCAAATTGAGGACTTCACCAGGCCGCAATAAACATGCAAAACACAACCACCACCCCAAAGCTACCACTAACCACTGTCGCTTGCTGAGACCACTGGTAGAAACACACCTGCCCAATGCTGTGATCACCACACACTCCAGTCGAAAGCTAGTGATAGGAACCCGAGTCTTGGAAGGCAGAGCCGATCGCCATCCCTTAATGGCCAGCCATGTATTCCGCAACAAGGGCGAAGAGAGATGAAGTTTTTGTTGTAGAGACAAGACACCCAGAATCACATAGTATAGCTTCACACCTTCGTCAAAAGCACGTTGAACACCCAATTCCAACCAAGAGTCAATCTTGTAAGAAGGCATCTTTGCGTGTAGTCTTTGTCCCAAACTAGCCACAAAGTTAAGCAACCATATTCCAGCATCGCGACGATTTCGACGATACTCTCTTGATAAACCTGCATTGCGTAACCTCACCATCCTTGCCACTCACTACAAGCCTGTGCCAGCAACCGACAAAAGCCCCAGGGATATGCTCCCGCCAACTTTGCCCTCTTCCCTCTTAAAGGGGGACCATGATGGTGACTACGGTCGCACACCCGAACCAAGCTCTTGAACCAAGGAGCAGAAGTCAAAACACGAGTAGGTTTCTTGTTGGGGTCACCTACGCGGTTCTCATCATACATACACCAGTGAACTTCCGCCAAGAAGACCCCGGGACGATTCATCAAACGACGGGTTTCAGGAAGTTGCCATGCTTTGCTTCCCCGAGGATGTTCAATGAAGAAGAAAATACCCAATGATAGACAAGTATGAGCCAATTCCAAAGCTCGCCTCCAAAGTTGGTTCCCCCGAGCTATTTCCCAGTTACTTTCATCACCTTGGGGGTTGCCTCTAGGTCGCAGGGGGCCACCACGATCCAAATTCCGCAAAGGAGAAAAACTACCACCGGGAGGAGCCATCCATAGCCAAAGAAGCAATCGCATCAGTATAGTATCATCAATATTGGGCGACAGCACATCAGAACCATATATAATATCCACTGGGTCCAACATATGTATACCAGCTTGTATATGGGCCGAAGTTAACCTCGCTGAGACTGCAAAAAGTTCCCAACCAATATTCCTACGAATACCCATCCCAAAGCTTCTCAGCCACATAGGACAAGGCAGGGGCGGCGGAATAGGATTGAATCTGCTGGGATAATCCGCTGGGTTGGCACCCGTCTCCACCCAAATAAACGATAATACCAAATGCGCAAAGACCAAATATGGCACCATGCTTCTCAAAATTCCGTTGAGCTTGAAAGAACTTGAACGCCCTTTTGTGAAGGCACCGCACACCACACGAGAGTCGTTCAGGCTCACCTGGATCTTTCCCCAGGACTCCTCCTCCAGGGCTAATTTCTTAACCTCGTTTTTCACTGCACGTGCTTCCTGCAAGTTGATATGACTGGTTTGCCGGAAAGTGTAAGAACTAGTTGGCCTCCAATGAAGTGTTCTACCCAATACACTAGCCCATGCAGAAGGTTCTGAAGGAGCTTCCCACTCACTCAACATGCGGTGAAGGTCACTTTCATCCAGACGCACAGCTGACCCACGTACTTCACTCCGCCGCCAAAGTTCAGCGGCCAAAGGGTCGGACACTTCGGTCCGGGCAGCTCCACCTGACGTGGGCGTGGCATCGGTACTCAATATTGAAGGGGAAATTTGATGTCTCATGTCCCAAAACGCAAAGGCTAAGTGAAGTCCCATCGATCGCAGTTCATCCACTATAAAACCTGGCAAAGATCGCCAACCAGAGTTGGGCATCTTCTGCAAAAATTTGTAAATATGATGCTGCAAAGAATAGAGCTCACGCCGATACTGGAAAGCAAAACAAAGGTACCCCAACAGCTTCTGTAAAATATGTTTGGTGCAAAACTCCAATTTGACAACCCGACAAAGAAGCAACCAAACCTGCTGTCGAAACAAAAGGGGGGCACCAGCCGTCCCACGGATACCATGTATTTCAGCCCCCCATGCTTTGAATTCAGTTTCACCTCGGAATGCTTTGTGCACAGCTCTCGGGAGTCCCACCTCAGCATAAGCCTTTTCAGCTTGGTGCACACGCCGCTGATCCTGGTCATCGGAGCTGAGCGGTGGGGGAACAAAAGACCCGTCAAGAGGTACTGGTTCCTCGATCTTGCATTTCTGAACCACCAGCAGGTCATCCAAATACACTCCCTCATATATGGGCCCTGGGGGTAAAGGTTCTCCATAAATAAGTTTTGTGCTGTGAGTGAGAAGACCAGCGCTCTCCAACAAGGCCTCATGCGTCGCTTGTGCGATGTCACAGGCATTCCGATCGCCCATTCCAAGGACTCGAAAACATGCTCTATATCGATAAGCAGTATCATATCCAAATTCGCGCACCAGAATAGGATCAACAATACGGCCAACAGAGTTATACCTAATCCAATTGGAGGGGAGTTCCAGAGAATAATAAAAATGTCTTAAATCATCTCCCGACCCCCGAAGGTATTCGTCTGGCTGCAACAATAACCGGGAAAAACAAGCACCAGCTGGCAGCTTTGCCCACGATAATCTGTTCATAGTGGCATTCTGCGGGCGTCGATCTAAGATCAGGCGATCTTCAACTTCGTTTTTGGGGACGCAAAACAAACCCGAATTTAACAAACGACCAGAAGAATCTTTGGGGAGATCACATTCCCGTACCAACACAACCATCTTGTGTTTCAACAATTTCCGCATCAACCCAATCTCCTCCTGAGGGGCAACACGGTGACAAGAGGGCACCACCGGATCCCACAAGGGCTCAGGCCGACGCAACGACTCCAGATTCTCAAAGACAGCCTTTCGATCTGCCGGCAAAATGCTTGCAGGGTTCACTGTTCCAGCCGCTTCAGGAATCGCCACACGATCCACTTGCACCTCTAAAGCTCCCGACAGGTTGGCGCCGGCCTCACTAAAATAGCCAGCAGCTGTACACTTCACCGAATTAAAAGCTTGTTCCACTGCAAACCGGCCGCCTTGTAACTCCAAAGTCCCACTCAAAAGGTCAAGGCTTCCGAATTCCTCCACCTCGCCCAGCCATCTATCAGCAAACCTCCGAGCAAAAGCCTCAGACTGATAGGTGACTGGCGGCTCACACACTCCTTCCCTACAATCAGGGCAACCCAGTTCCACATAGTTGCACCAAGCCACAAACGCATTGAGGTAGCGACGTGCCCACGTGGTCCTAGAAGAAAAGCCACTGATTGCCCCTTCAGAGTAAAACGCCTCCGGGTAAGGTAGAGAGCAGGGAAAAAGAGGAGCTGCTGAGCTGTCCGCCACAATGGACAACGCACCATGAGCACTTTCAAGCCAGGCGTAATAACTAACGAACTTTGAATTCTTGGAGCATCCAGACATCAAGGGATCCAAGCGACCCTTAAGCTGGTCATGCAAAAACTTCTTGAAATCAACCAAAGTGACTGAAGATGCTGAAGGATGGGATTCTAATCTCCCTCCTCGGCCTGGCTGGCATCCTTGGCTTCTTTCACTTTCTTCTTCAACTTGGCCAAGGCGTTGACATACTCGCTGACTACGGCCATCTCCTCCTGCGTACCTCCCCACTCCTTCTTCGTGAGTGGGTCGGCTATGCCTGTCAGAAGCCAGGCTGCACTCCAGTCCCCACCTTGCAGCACACTTTGGATCTTCGACTTCATGTTCTGAGCTAGCTGAGCAGCCGCCACTTCGTGCTGACCGTTGCGTAGATATTCGTAGGCAATGGCATCCTGGATTGCGCACCTGTAGATTCCACGGAACTTCCCCCAGGGCTGTTTGGCCAGCCATTGACGAAGAGTCCAAGGCTGGCCGGGCACAATCCCCAACTCGGTGGTGATCTCCTTCTCGAACTTCTTGCAGATGCTGCCTGGCCGACGCTTGATCCGCCGGTGCAGGCGATGGAGCGTTACCACAGCTTTCATCCCTTTTCCAGAGATGGCATCGCTGTCGCTGTCGCTCTCGGAGCTGGAACCACCATGGTCGGTGGAAGCGCTGCTTTTTGCCGACGACTTGCGCCCCTTGCGGCCTTGCTGGGTCTGCTGGTTCAGCATGAAGCTCATCATCATCATAGGCATCAGGTCGGCGGGACTTTGGCCTTGAGCCAACCCTTGCTCCATCATAGTCATGAGGGCGGCGGAAGGATCCGTCTCCTTCTTCTTTGGCTTCGGCTCGACCCCCATTTTGGAAGTGATTGCTCCCTTGGCACCCGGGGCTAGCAACCCAATGGTCTTGGGAAAAGGGAGATCCCCTTCACCATCCTCTGAGGACTCTTCTGTGTCTTCGTCGGAGTCTGGGGTGAGAGTCTTGCGAAGCCGGGCCATATCTTCTTGCACTGTTTTGGAAACTCCTTTGACCTTCGCCACTGGCTTCTCGGCTTCGCTGCTCACCAAAGAAGGATCTTCGAGGCCTTGCCAAGCAGCCAAGCAAATGGCTTGTTTGGGAAGGTGAGTTGCAGCGGGCCATCCTGCCGGGGTCACTGAAGAGAAATCACTGGTGGCTATCCTCAAGAAAGTCAAACTGGGCTGTGAACTGGCTGCAGGCACGGTCAAAATTTGGGAGATGCCAGCTGGGACTTCTGAACTCAATAATGCCACCACAACAGAATCTTCGCTAGCCTCCACTATTCGTCCAACCAGCTTGTGAGAAACGCCACCAGCTCCTTTCAGCAGGAAATAAGCCGCGGATCCAAGCGTCGCCATGGTCTGCCACCCCCTATCAACTTGAGCAGGCAAGTCAAAGGCATTGTGATTCATTCCCACGCTCAACCGGCATGCTCATTTGCTCAACATTGGTGTTTGAAACTCTGTGCCATACATTGAAATCATTTGAATGGTAAAATCATTGAACTAAATGGGGGAAATTTCCAGCAAGCCATGTTTGATTACCAAAGGGTAATAGTGTGAAAACATCATTGATAGCACCAACCAATTGGATCGGGAAGGTGCTGGCACTCAGCAGTTACCTCTCTACATTCGGGCTGGCATCTCACAGTGGGCCGGGTTGAAACTGCTGATTCCCCAAAGTAACGGTGAGTTTAGTTAACGGTTCAGTGCTGAACATGGACCAACATCTGCTGTTCCCTATGGCCCTAGGTCTTCAACTCATGGTGTTGCAATGGAAATGGCTGCACCCGAGGTTCTGTTGCGTCACAACATGTCGCAACAAGCGGCCTTCAAGATCATGAAGACGTAGGTGGACAAGAACCGGGTCGCCAAAATGCTGAATTTCT
>CAMXCT020006368.1:320000-360000 GCA_947184155.2 Cladocopium goreaui
TTTTGACCCATCGAGACAACATACTGAGTCAGCTGGTGTATATTTGGTGTGTGCTGGAAATACTGGGCGCTGTGATATCCCAAAATATCGTATGCGTATAAATATATATATATACATACATAAAACCAAACATGCGAATACATGATCTTGAACTCCATGTTTTGAAACCACATTGTAAGTGGCTAAGTCGAAACTGTGTCATTGATGACCATAGGATACTGATATACTGGAACTGTGGGATCATCGATTAAAACTGCTCTGGTGTCATCCGCCCAAATATGGTAGAATGAGAGATAATATGATATAATATGATATACTGAGTGTGGCCCTCTTATCCTTCAAACATCACCGAGTGGCGCTGCTTCTGCGATAAATCTGGCAATGTCGATGGAGATAATCAACAAATCCACGCCGAACCAGGAGCGCAAGTACAGACTGAGCAGTGCTGGCTGGACGACAAAACAGACTACCTGCAGGTGTCCTATGTTTCTCTCTGGAAGCATCACTCTGAACCCATCCAGGGATGTTGAAATTGGTGGTAGTCAAGAGTTTCCACGTATTGCTTCCAGTTCTACAATGGAATCTTCCAAGTTTTTTTCATTCATTCATTGTATATGGGTAATCATGCTTCAACATTTACACCACAAGAACACTAAATCCAGAAATTGATAACATGCTGGTGGTACCTTCACCACGTGGGATTTTTGAATCCACGTCTCCGTTTTTTTTAAGAAAAACCAGGGTACGCACTCCCGCAACAGCAAACAACAACAAGGAAAACTGGAAGACAACCCCGGATTTGCACGCATGATTGATTTTTAATATATCTTCCTGTCTAACAGTGTGATCCTCTCAATGTGTTTGTCAATTCCTATGTTTGTTTCTCTTGAATAAGATCTTTGTTGCACCAATTCTATTGTTCATCTTTCCTAGAATTGTTTCTGTTCAATGAGATTTTGGTGCGATTTGGTACGTATTTATCCTCTTTTTGCTAGGAGTTGGAGCTTCAATGAGTTTTCCATTGCCACGGTGGAAAGCGCAGGGCACCTGAACAAAGCCTGGGGTCTCAGCTCGACAACGCCGTTGCGGTGGACGCCGAAGAAACAGTTCAAGGGCATATCGATGACCCAGAAAACGAAGGTCAAAATGTTCACCTTGGCATTGGATGATGATGGATGATGGTTTGATGATGGGACAATTTGCGAGAATGCTATCAACACTATACCAAACCATGTGGTTGAACGCTATATTGCTATTTACATCCCCCCCTTTAAAGGGGGGGGGTGGGGGGGGGGTTGAAAACTGAAATATTTCACTTTCGGGGGGGTTACCCCCCCCCACACACCTAGAAATATTTCAGCTAAAAATTTCTGGTTTATAATGGTCTCTCCAGGGCCTGGTTGAATTCAAGGCTGAACGTCAAGCTCTGAAACATGTTTGGCAAGTTCACTCTCTTATTTATTTTCTTGGAAACTGGCAGTTACCATTTACATCCATTTACCTAATTGTGTGGCTTGCGCGTCGGCCCTACCCGCGTAAGGACTAAAAATGTGATTTTTTTAGGGGGGGACCCTGCTAGAACTGTAAAATACCATGGTTTTGCAACTACCCCCCCTCAAAAATTTCACCCTTGTATTTCGGGGTAGGAAACATAAAGGGGCTCCTCGAGCATTGGCAAGGGATTTTTTTAGGGGGGGACCCTGCTAGAACTGTAAAATACCATGGTTTTGCAACTACCCCCCCTCAAAAATTTCACCGTTGCATTTTTCTATGTGTAATTATGTGTATATAATATATATATATATATATATGAATGTATGAAAGTATGAATGTATGAATGTATGTATGTACGTTATGAAAGGGTGTGCCATACCATCTCTGGGCTAAAAATGTTGCATCCGGAGGACCCCCCCCCACATCTTTTGGAAGCCCAAAAAACATGTGGGGGGGGGTATATTTCATGTGGTCAGGTGAAATATTTCTCAGAAATTTCTTGCCTTACCCCCCCCCCCCAAATATTCCAGGGTTAAAGGGGGGGGGATCTATTTACGTACTTTTTTTGTTGCCATGATTGCTCTCTCTCTCTCTCTCTTTGTAGGAATAAGTGGTTTGACCTGTAATTTGCTGCATCATTCATTTTTCTGACATGCATGATTTTCACTAGAGTCACCATATGCCTTTGGGACTAGAATTACAATATGTCAATTTCAAGTTCTGAAATTACAACATAACTATAAGTCCCATATGCTTCAGGCAAGTAAGGTTTGAGTGCCAATGTCTATACCAAATTCATATATATATATAATAGTTTCACGAATCAATTGGGGCGACTAATTATATATTGCTAACATATCATTTTCATCATGTTCATCATTTTGGTAATCACTAATATTGGTTAATCTGCTGTTAAGCTCACCATGACGTAGATGGACCACGCCCAAACCACCACTCTGCCCACTCTGCCGATTGGATGGATCACAGATTTACCATGGCGCTTCCAACCCTTGGAAACAACATCAGTTGGGAACTTCTGCCCATTTCAGAAATTTCAAGTGAGTAAATAAATCAGCACACGAACTATTCACGCATATATACATATGTGTATATGTAGTAATCAGTTATGAAAAATGAATATTTGAAAAAAACATAAACATCCCTCCACAATCCCCCTTTAAATAGCTGTTTACTTTTGGATCTGTTGCTTGTTTTGGGAACGTTTTTCGGCGGATAGATGGCACATGATATACATAATTAGGTACTGCATAATACTGCATATGCATGTATATATATATATACATATATGTGTGTGTGTGTTTGTGTGTGTATGTGTCTATATAAGCATCAAAACAAAATAAAACAAATAACCACAAAATATAAAGAAATACACTTTTTATTTGTTTATCACTTTCTAACAAAGGGGGACCAGTTTCATCGCCTAGTCACCACACTTTGGACGTCTGCCAGCTCTTTGGCGTCGAAAAACTCCAGAGGGATGGTGATCCTACATCGCACACTGTGCATACAATGCGTTGGTGAAGCTCAAATGGCTCAAATAAAATACTCTCCGGTAAACCAACAGTTTGCTATTGAAAATGACCATAGAAATAGTGGAATTTCCCATTGAAAATAGTGATGTTCCATAGTTATGTTAGTTTACCAGAGGGTACATAAAGAACAATGTTTTCGGACAATGTTGTCGGACAATGTAAGGACAATGTGACGAGAGGTTCCAGCAAGTCCCCTGGGATTCAGTTCCCGCCAGACCCAAACTCCAGGCAGCACACATATCCCACATGATGAGGATGCAGGCCATGATGGACCATGCCAACCTTGGAGACCATGGATCCCTTCTTGACACATGGCACACACGGAAGTCGAAGGGAAAACCCTGGAAACTTCCATCGAAACCTGGAATTTCCATGGAAAACAAATGGGAATTTTCAAGGATTGATCTCGATTGATCATTGCCAAATGATGTTCCAAGTGACTGCAGGTTGTTCTGTGGCCTCACCACGAACCTCTGCAGCATCGAATCATCTGTTTGCGCTTCCTTGGTGCATGGCAAAGCTGTATCTCCACAGCATCTTCCCCACTCAACCCAGGGTTGGACCCTTCCAGGGCAAGCTTCGTTGATCTTCAGGTGCAGATTCCCAGGACCCATCGAAAAGCGCATCGTTCGTGAACGTTTGCGGTTCCTCGGCGCAGGGATCTGGGACATCCTGGGACGAAAGGTCTGTGGAGAAGATCTTGGAAGCGAACGCCCAAGAACCACACAAAAAAGGCGATGAGGATTTGCTGGAATCCTCAAAAACTTGAAAGAACATATCAATGGAAATTTCAGGATCCTAAAATGGGGGTACTGTACCATATAAGGCCATATTTTGGGGGTATATCCCCTTACATAGGCCTTACATAGGCCTTATATATGGTAGGTACCTCCAATTTAGGTTCCTGAAATGGCCATTGAACATAGGGCAAAATCTTGACATGCTGGTATGGAACAAACACGTATTGAATGGAAGGTATTCAACGCTGGGGAGCCTTGTGCTCAACAGGGTATTCAGAGTATCGAACGGAACGTCCAACCTATCAGTCTTGACTATTTTGACTCACAGCCATGTAAATCCCATGGTTTAAAAGGGTCATAAAGGGTCCAACCCACCAAGACTCCGAGAATCATCTTGCTTACAAATGAGCATTCCCTGTCAACTGTTTTTTCGGGGTTGGTTCAGGTGGCTTCTGGCCGTGAACTCAAAATATTCCCTCCCTTCAAGGCCAACTCATCCAACTCAAATCAAAGCATCAACCCGGTGCGACGACCAGAGTGAATTCGACTACAAAAATACCAAAAATCTTGAACTTCCCAGAAACCGTGTTGAAACATCCTCTCAGGACTCTTACTCTCCCTTTTTCAAACCGCAATTCCCCACATCTTAGGATCATCATGGAAGAGTGCCACGCACGACGCATGTGAAGGTCTTGGTGCTGCGTACTCTCCTTCTCAACTGGATCCAGTCCTGTGCAAAGATTCCGAGATCAGACCAGGAAGGTGGCACTGTAATTTTTAGTGCGAAACCATTCAGCTGATTAGCTGTCCAATAACAATTTTGAGCCGTACCCATGCAACTTGAGGATTCCTCATTTCTTGATTTCTGTTTGAAAAATGGCTAGACCCGTATCAAGATATGCTGGAGAAAAATGCATGAGCCGGGGTGGGGGGGAAGTGACACATTTCTCCATATGGACAGCCCAAAACTGGGCTATTCACGAGACAGCTTTCCAAGTGGAATGGGATCTATTTCGAATTCTACCAGTACAAGACCGTTGATGTAACTTCCGAAGTCTGACCGGAACAAACTTCTGGCCGCCACTGCTTAAATGGAGATGTCCCAGCTAAATAAGCAGAATCACCAGTGAAATCACACGCTTACTGGTTACTCTTAACGCGTGGGTTTCCCACACTTTGCCGTGAAAAAAAGGGTTGGTCTCAGCTGCCTGTGACATTCTCCAACCACTCTTGCTCGTAAAGGAGCTTTTGGGTCAAACGATTCCACCTGGCGTTTCTGTGGAAATGGGAAGGATGCGTCAAACTTGCGTATAACCAAGTGAATAATAGTGAGTAACATTAAATACTAAGTGAATATAGTACTAGAATGTACTAAAACATTTGATGGCTACCAACATCTGTTCTTGGGCCTGATTCGATTGACTCAACTCTTGCCATCTCCACTTGGAAGATAAAACGAAGTATCTACCAGCCTCTCGCCGTTTCCATCCATTTCCCCTGGTTGGTAGCCTTTTCAGCCTTAAATAATCTAGGCCTTTTTGCTCACGTTCAAAACTCAAGACCCTGATGACATTAAGATACATTGATATAATTATATATAATTATAAATATATATATATTATGATATAATGACTTTGTTTCCATTACGTGCCAACTCTCGCCCACGTTTCTGTTGGGTTTCGCTTTGGAAACTCAGGATTTAGATGTTCCATTTGCCATCTATCTACCCTAGATCTACGCCCTGCCTCAGTTGCACCGTGGATGGTTCGGATTCCTCCTCTGCATCCGTTTCTTCCAACCCTTCAGCTGAAACTTCTGTGGCTTCACGCGTAAGCTCGCGGCGCAAGGCAGCCAGTTCCAAGTGATGCTGCCCTGGAAATGTCATGGGGGAAGGAAATACCTTTAACGTTTGGTGATAATCCCAACATATCCCAACATTAAAGGCCCGAAACATTCGTTTAGTAGGGATGAAACCGCACAATTGGGACCATGGGAGTGTTTATAATATTAGGGGGTGGACTGCTGATAGTGGGCGGATTTTCTGTTGAACATGATGTTGGATTTCTGCTCATGTCTTTATTCACAGTTTTTCCTCCAACTAGGAATGCCGTGTCCCGATTTTTCCTTGAATATCTGTTGATATTATTTTGAGACGTTGTAATTACCCAAAAAAATCTCACCACCAAAGAAAAACAACAAACAGAAAGGTAAATCCCATCAAAATAGCAGTATATGACCATGTGATGGCATATAAGTATATATCATGATGTATAATGATGGTATTAAATATATCTTAATGAATGCATGCATATATACATATATAAAATAATTACTAATAATAATAATAAAATAATAGTAATAATAGTGATGTATTATAAATGATATAAATGACTGTTCTATCCCTTTGGAAAGTGTCTGCCCGTGAATTTCTAAGGCAGCTGCGTGGAGGATCAGCCCAGGGGCTGAGAAGTACCTCCTGCAGCACCTTGCACTGACTGGCCACCAGCTCTTCATAAGCCTTGCTGGCCTTCCTTGGTGATGGGAGACCATTCATCCGGCCCCATCCCGGAAAAACTCGTGACTTTCTCAGGTCATGGGTATGGGGAAATAATTGGGATATAATTTATATAATTATAAAATTGGAGCATCGTATTTACATAACGGCGTAAAAAGGACAATATATGAGGGTATAACAGGAAATTGGGTGGACAATGGGATACGTGGATATTGTTTTATAATGTTTAATATGAATATGGGGATATATATCTCCAATTCAGGATTTTATTTTGAGAGGAGATATGGGTTATGATAGTGGAATGTGCACAACAAACTTGACATGATTAATGTAATGGTGGTTTAAGCCTTGGGGGGTTTGATAGATCAAGAATACTAGCGGATATAACACCAACAAATATGGGGAATACTAGGTCCGATATATAACAAGTAGATCAGTAGTATTTATACCTGGGTTCAGTTCACAAAAAAGGCTTCCCCAAAATGCCAATTTCAAAAGTCAACCTGATAATCAGTCACCAAATTTTGGGGTATCCGTGTTTTTGACACAACCAAATCTCCGTCGCTCCAAACCAAGGGTGACATGTGAAACCTTGAAATTTGAAATAACTGTCTGGATTACAATCCTCATCTTGAAGGATGGGGTGATATTGCAATCCTGAGCCATCAAGCTCGCACAGTCAACATAGTCAATGGTTATCATGTATGAATGAGCCACAATGGCTGAAACTGTAGGCCTCTTTGGCAAACATAGCCAGGAACAAACATCTGCTGGTCAGGGGAAAGGACTGCCACTGGATCGTCAGCCAAGCAGTACAAGGACATGCTCCCGTACCCCCTGCCGTCGAGCCAAGGGACATTGGCATGTTCTTCGACATGAGAACCCCAAGCGGCTCGTGGGGCGCAGATGCCTTCTCCCACTTTCTTTTGAGCCAGGGGTGGGCTGCGAAGCCAAGTTGCATATACATATAATATATAAATTATATAAGAAGGAACTTTTGCTATAAGAAGGAACTTTTGCAGGTTCAACATGTCGGCTGCAAATTTTTGGTGATGGAAATGCAGAAGTCAGTTGGGTCAAGTTTGGCTTCTGCGGGATGTACTACGGACACTGCCCAGCATCAGTCTAGGCCGATCTAAGTCTGAGTAGAAATTTCCTTCAATATCTTCAATCTGCTGCGTAAGCCTCCGGAAAACCTTTGTGTCGCAGCGGTTTTGAATCCAGTGATTAGTGGCTGGTCCCTATGTGTTCAAATCAGCACTGCACCTCCTGCACTTGGGAGTGGCTCATCCCAGGACCAATCCTCAGAGATAACACTGACTCGAAGATCGCTTCAGTGTTGGGTCGGTAGAGTCTACCGATTTGATTCTTTTTTGGTGATGTGATCAATGTGATCACATCAACATTGATCACATCAAACTGTGGTTTTCAAAAAAACATATTAAACATGATTAAATTAATATATATATATATGTGCATAGCAACCAGCAAAAACCAAGTTCCAAAGGTTCCAAAATTGATATTCTCCAAACTTCCCCCAGCTTCCCGCCCCACCGAGCCCAGCAGCGTTTCATCTTGCAGAAACGCCAGCAGCTGCATCATCTCCTGGGCTTTCCGCAGCAGGATCCGGGGGGACCGCCGCAGCACCTGGAGCTTCAGGCTGAACTAACTGAGCCTTTTCCTAAACATGTTTTGAACCAGGTCTGAAGGGAAAACGCAGTTCGAAACTTGGATTTTTTTTGGACACTCTTTATCATTCTTTATCATAGATTGTTGAGGTTAAACCTCGAGCACGATGATGTAAGAACTCCAGAAGTTCATTCACCGAGGCAACAGGGAAGCAATGACCTCTCTGGATGGGATGGTAGCAGCGAGAAGGCCCTATAGAAGATGAGTGGCCCATTGCCAGATGGTTTTGTCTGACAAGAGGGAGCCCGAAATGATTCATCTATCCATATTTTTATCATTTCATGAGGTATCTTCCAAAATTGAAGGACAGACCAATTTCATCTCATCTCAGGTTGGTTACAGACCAATTTCATCCAATTTTTCCTAGTATTTCCTAGTTATATCACCATGTTTTCCCATAAGAACCGTGAGTTTCTCGTGAATCCGTTGTGAATCCGTTGGATCGGCGCCTTTGCCAGTGGAATCTCCCACTGCTCAAAGACTTCCACGAAGTCCCGCAGGTCCTTCTGGTCGCACAGCAGGGCCTGCAGTGGGTCCACCCAACCCGTCCCAAAGGGCGATGGCAGAGCCAAAGGGGGTTGAAAACAATCGAAAACATCTCCAGGTAGGGAAAGATGGGAAAGCTATGAGGTACAGATTGTGTAGTTCACTTATGTTCACTGTGCGAGACATTTGGGAAAAATGCAGCCGGGCATGGAACATTTTTGAACCAAGCGCTTGTTTCAACAAGACCAGGATTGGAAGGAGGGAAGCTATGCAATTTTCTGTCTTGGGGATTCACATAAAGCACATCTACTCTCTGCAATTTTGTGCAAGGATGCAATGCAAGTAACAGAGATAGCGTGATTGCAGCAATTAGTTTTTGCACACAGTAGTCTTGCGGTACTTTCCCTCTCATATCAGCTATGCTCCTGTACAAAGGTAAGCAAAGTCAGCAAATCAATATTGACAATGTCCAACATCTCATATAGAACTTCCTCTCAAGGAAAAAGCTGCGATAGGCTGTCCTTCCTCAAGCTCAACATGCTCAATCGAAAGTGATTACACCTCAAGTGCTCCATGTCAAACCGCAAATCCAGCACCGTGTCCTCGGGACAGTCACGAAGAGTCCCAGTAAACCTCGGTGAAATTATGAGGCGACAAATGTTGCCACAGTAAGCATGGAACAAAAACATCTGGGAATGGGATGGACATCTACCAAGCAAAACCCCACACCCCAATTTCAATGCTGAACAAAACTCGAACGTAGCTTCCTCTGCGTTCAAGGGTTGATTTTGTTGCTCAAGCGTACAGCCCAAAGACAAACTTGAAATTTGGGGGTGCGGGGGTGACAACAATCCAGCAGGAGCCTGATTTCATCGTTCATCTACGATAGTAAGGACAAAAATGTACAGTCTACAATAGTCTACATATACATTGATCAAAACGATTTAGGGGATGAAGATCCTTTTTGCCGGCTACTTGAGTCTTTACCAGGATACCCATGACCACAAGGCTACAATCCCGTGGCTTTTCAGGTTCGGACTGCTCGCCCAAGGCTTCCCGAAGGACCAAGGCAGACGCCTGGAATGGGGCTGAATGATGCTGACTGATTTTGCCTTGATTTGACCCGTTCCCCTTGGCCCTTGGTGACATCATGTCTGGGGTTGTTAAATTTCACCCAGTTATTGAATATCTGACAGAAGTGGCCTCCAAGCTTGTTGGATCAGCATCCAGAAGCTCCGGATGCCGCAACAGGCCGGAACGCAACTCCTCAGAGAAAGCAAGTCTATCCTCTACGATTTTGTGTGGGAAGAATGATGAAACTCAGCTTCCATTCTGCAAATGTAGCATTGGCCATTGGCTGACCCAAGCTCCGGATCCTTTGAAGATGGAATGATATGAAGGAACCAAGGATCAAAACTCACAAGGCTTAGAGATGTTTAGATACGTCTTGACTTTCCAATCCAGCTGCCCATGCTATCCCTAGCCGCTCCTCCTCCTCCAGACCAGCGTTGCGAAGAAAAAATCGCACCTGCTGTGGGTCAAAAACTCATGGATGCCTAATGACTCAGTACTTACATCCGCCCAAATATGGTTGACCACAAAAATGGTATATACACCATCTATGAATAACAAAAATGGTATATACACCATCTATGAATAGGGATTCTCAATGTAAACCTGGCTGCACCTATGAATAAACCCGCTGAATCTGATCACCCAAATCATCACCTCGTTGGCACATGTTGGCACTTGACGTGCAACGAGCCCATTTGGCCCACATGGTCGGGTTGAAGTGGATGAAATATCAGTATATTATATACCAATAAAAATAGATGAGATGATATGAGATGTGTATAAATGTGCATAGATTAAACAAAAGAACACATCGATGCTTATATAGAGCAATTCTGATGCCTGGGCCCGGGCTGTCTCTGCAGATGCAAAGCGCACATTGGCTGATCCGACCTGACGAGGTGGCTGGACAGCTCAATTTTGAGCAGCTCAATCATGCCAAAATCTTCAAAAAACAAACGTATGCAGCACTGCATTTAGGATGTTTACAATGTAACATTTATAGGTATATATACAATTAGTTTTTATAATTATGTATACATATATACTATGTATATATATACGTAATATATTTCGTGTTGAAACATATTCAAAACCATGGGTTTGGGGCCCCACGGGGGGATCTACACTCCCGCGCCTGGGTGTTGGAACCCCATGCCTTGCGCCATGCGACCAGTCCATAAGAAAACCACCTGGAGCAATCGCTGTGCAATTCGGAGAGTAGCGGCACTATAAACAAATGGTTGATACTGGAACCGGGGCAAGCTTAACTTACTGATATCCCATTATATTCCCAGTAAAATAAGCATGTTGTGCGTTGGTGATTTCAAAAAGTGAAGAACCCTTAAAACCACAATGTTTTTAGTCACATCACATTTTTTATAGATTTTGGTTTGTTCGTTAAATCCCCATGGTTAAAGCCATTGATCTTGCCACAAAAGACCTGCTACTTCGAGCGGAGCAAGCGAAGCCAGCGGAGCGCCACAGCACATTTGCCATGGCCCGTGGGACATGAGGTCAGTTGGTGACGTTGGGACGCGTTGGGACTTACATCTCAACATGGATCATCAACTATATCAATTATGAAGCCTAAATAGTGGGGATATGTGCACATAAAACCTGCACAATACTGGGTCGTGATGGGGACATATGGTGTGATATACAACCAACTTGATATGATACTTGCGTGTGTCTGAACCTGGTTTAGATGCCCGCGCAAATATTGCCATTTAACAATGACAATGCATGAAACTTGGGGTTATACTCTACTACTTTTGATCATGAAGAACTACAACATAATTATGAAAATCTTGAACTCAAAAATGCTCAAAGATTATCTTTGTGTATTTGGCCCTATTGAAAGACCATCTAGCTGATCAACTTTATCCACTTAGCAAGTCAGTTTCTTCGGCGGCTTGTCTGATGATGTCAGATGAAACTTGTATTTGCAGGAGCCAGTCAGCAGTCTGCGCAGTGGATGAATGAGTTCCTCTGGCCATTTGCATGTATGAAATGGAAGTTGCCGCCTGGAAATCCAAACTTGTGCCACAGCCTTTCCAAGGCCCATATATCCTTTTCAGCCAACCATAATCGCCCTTCTCAACATTTCTCAACTTGACTGGGCATCACTGGGCCAACACGCAGGAAGTAGAATTCGCGACCGCGGAAAAGCCTGGCGCAACACGTTCAGTGGCCAATGAAACATGTTGATGATTATTGTTAATATGACTTTTACTATATCACTAGTATTACTCTTGCTAATACTCTCCACACTACGTATATCATTACTGTATCATTAATGATTATGATAAACTTTGATGGTCATACTTCATGATGACAGAAAAAGAACAACTAAACGTGAAAACATGTGAAAATCGAGGCGCCCCCTTCCCATCATAGTTCTTTCATTTCCTCCCAGGAATCACTTCTTAGAATTTCATTCAGCAACCAATGCTGATCTGATTCTATTACTATTACACAATCTTACTATATCATCTATATCATCATTAAAACTAAGTTTCATCATCTCCTGTCATCATATCTGCCTCCCCTCCAGTGGTCTCTTGGACATATTTCAAGAAGTTCAAGTTCCCTTGCTCCGATTCACCTCAATGGCAGCGGGTGAAATGACAGATGTTGGAAGCATGACACAGTCACAAATACGCGAACAAATATAATACCGCAAGTACAAGATATCCATAAGCACATTGTAGACGGAACATATTGACAAATTTTATGTATATATATGTGTGTGTGTGTTTGTGTCATATAATATGTTTTTAAACAAATAAATAATATGAACACCTAATAAGTTATAATTATTACAGTTGAACATGGTTGCAACATGTTCTCGGCTGGCTGTTTTTCCCTGGCTGGCCATGGAGAAAAACGTTGCTCAGATGATCCCAGCTTTGCAGCTTGGGATCCTAGGTCGAGGGGCCACGGCGGCATCGAAGAAAATTAATCTTGAGAGGCTTGGAACCGTTTAATGTATGTATATATATATATATTTATTTAATTACTTGATATATATATATATATATTTGTGTATATATATATATAATTATATATTCTGTGTGATGAACTTTAAAACCATTCATGTGATGACTTCACCATCATCCAGATTCAATTTTCTGTTTCTCCGTCCACTCCGTCCAAATCCTCCATGTGCGGCCCCTCATGATCCCCGAACATCGCCACATCGCCGAGTCAGCGGTGGAGGAATCGAGCCGAATCAATGGATCTTTGGTGGGTTCCTCTGGTAATCTTCACCGGGCTGGAAAATACCCTACGCATATCCGAAGGTTTGTCTAGCCGTCTAGCCCATATCTGGATTCTCCAAAATCCATAATTTTGGGCATAAGGCCGGGCAGTATTCCCTGCGAGATCATTGCGACATACTGCGACATTCCGTATACCCGATGCAAGGTGGGGCCAAACGGTAGCTAAGTCAGCTAAGTTGGTGCAAAACAACTAGGTTCACTATAGGGTTTATGGTAATCACATCTGACAACCTCAAATAAATGGAGGTTGTAAACCATTATAAACCAACAAACATCACCAGGGGGGCCATAGAAATAATGATTTCCTGCCGCCGCGTGAGGAGCACTGCTGCCACCCGGAAAAATCGGTGACGGTGCGCGGCTGCTCCGAGAGTCTTCAAAATTCCCAGCACGCAGGTCGCACCCAAAGCCTTGCCCTGATGTGTGACACCCATGGATCCTGATGGGTTCGGCGGTTCGGCGGCACCAATGTGATTCATACAGCATATATCAGCATATAATATTGATGAATAAGTAACAGCACGGGCATTGTTATGATTATCAGGCGTTCGCACAAGTCTTAGTCGTAGAATCTTAGTTTTTTTTTGAACAGAGGTATCACTGCGATTTACAGGATCTCGCTTTGATTGTATGTAGACAAGTTGGCCATCCCAAGCATCAATCACCAACAGTTTCCACACTGTAGGCAAGGGTTGCGCGGCACAAACCTCGACTCGGCACACTGCCAGTTGCACAGAATGAGCCAGCGGAAAACTCCTTGAAACGCGCTCTCATTGAGTGAAGACCGCCACAGCAACTGCGCAATCTGTGGTAGTTTGACCATTTTTGATCTGGAAATAACTGGGAGGAAAGCACAAATTTGCTCAAGCTGCAGCGCAAGGATTACTGTACTAATCACATTAAAATCTGGTCGTCAAACTATATCTTGAGATAATTTGACGACATGTTGGGGGCTCTACAGTTTTCCTCAAAAGCTCGGAACATCAAACCTTTCCCACCACTGGTTTCCCCATGTCAACCCAACCAGTCAGTTTGATGGAATGGGAATTGTTTCCAATTCTATGAACGTGCCTTGTCAATACGAAATGGTCAACAGCCACTCTTCATCCTTTCTTCCAGTTGCTTGTGACGCGGGTCAGATTATTGCGGATCTTTTCACGCTAGTGTTCAGCCACCACATGTACCTTGTTTGCAACATTAAAGACACAAACCAATCAAGAAGTATTTCATTAGTTCCGCACCCCAAAAGTACGTGTAAAAAGAATGGCTGCAACAGTGTGAAAAGGACCCGTTTGCCAGCGGATTCCGCGAAGGTTTCCCTATCCATGGCAGGTCAGGTGGAACATCTCCTGAACGGCACATGTGGCACGTGGTCATGTTTGGAGAAAGCGTGTCCGCATGTAGTCTATATATATATCGTTATGTTTATTGGCAAGCTATTGTCCCTTTGGTATTGGATGGGCATCAATGGGCATCAATGGGCATCAATGGGCATCAATGGGCATCAATGGGCATCAATGGGCATCAACATGTGGGCAAAACTTGCCAAAACAAACCAAGCAACTTAGAACAACTTAGAACTAAGTACCTCAAGAATCTTCAAGAAATCTCAGGAACTCACCAGCATTTGACCATTGCGGTACTTCGGTGGCAGCGACGGCGATCCGCTCCTGCACTATGTCAACGCCAGTTTTTGTTTGCGGCGTTCTGAGGGGTACCTGAGCCGAGGTTCTCGATCAACCCTTTGGGGGGCGGTCAGGGAGGTCATTGCCTCGGTTCCCTAGGATGCCCGGACCCCCCAACAAAAAGAACGCAAGATCCGCAAGATCAAATTCCAAACCATCAACCACGAAGAGTGTATAAGATTGTGAACAACAACAGGTACTAAAATCATCCAACAGATTCCCATCATAGTTGGTGAGTTTGAATCCAGTTGATTGGATGCAAACGTTACCATCCACACTATGCACAGCAGCATTGACACATCTAAACCACTGCATTCAGGTTTCATTTGCTTGGCATCTCTATTTTGTTTTTCTTCACACATGAAATATCCGTTGGCCGTTGGTATGCCGTTGGTAAATCCCAAGAGATTGTTGAAACCACCAAGTTAACCAGCAAAGTTTCGCAACATTTGGTGATGTAAAAACATAACATAAAGCGAAATCCCCTGCAGGCGTTCCCAAAGAACAACTCAGGCTTAGCTCCCAACTGCAAATTCCATGCCAAGCCCATCATCTCGGTTACGCATGCAGGATTCATCTGAGATCTTCTGGGAGAATTGACTATGTGTATGTAAATATGTACATATATGTTACATATATATATATTATATATATATATATATGCATACATACATATATACATATATAATCATATATACATACATACATATGCATATGCATGCAACTGTTTCCAACATGTATGTGCAGGCTTTTCTTCTCAAGAGCAAGCCTTGTATCTATCTAGATCATCTATGTGTTTTTCTTTAGATTAAAAAATATATTTAAATGTGTATATTATATTATATAATTCTATATGAATACACACACATAGACATACACACACATATATATATAATATGTTACTCTCCTCCAAGCTCAAAAACCTTGATGAAGTGAAGCCGTCGGGTTCACGGCTGTATCTGGGGCATCCACCTCCAGCAGCCGAATGGCATACCAGGTGAAGTCCACCTGCCAACATTGGTTGGAAGGCAGGTCTAATGTAATCCAATCCACACATAAACACACACACATAAATATAACATATATATATGATTATGTATATGATTATGTATATGTGTATATGTGTGTGTGATGATAAAATATACAAAAACAACTATATATGTTTATATCATATATGTATATTATATGTGTGTAAATGTGTGAACTGGTTACCAGTCCTCCCAATCTCGTCAGCACCACCCAATCTTGTCAAACAACGCTGTCAATCGATTATGGTATTCAAACATGACTGTCCCAAATTGGTCACACATACGGTGGATGGTTGCGAACTCCTGCACCAGTTGAACACGGTGGATTATCCAATGATTTAAAGGCTTTCAACCATCCTTTTGGTGTAGGATTTCGCAACCATCCACAAGATCCTCACCCAATCCATGCTCCCCAGTCGTCCTCCCCCGAACCGGGCCTGCCACCACTTCAGCCCATGCCTGCAGGATCGCTCGAAGGCGTGGTGGTTGTTGTGCCACCCTTCTCCGAAGGCCAAGATGCCCACCTGCGGCTCAGTTCAAGGGTCAGAAAGGGACCGCGCGCACACACACAGATATATATATATATGTGTGTGTGTGTATTTAATTTCATTTATATTTATTTATTGTTATTTGATTGTTTATTGATTTATATACTTGGTATCTATTTTTTTGATTTGTTTGTTACCTATTTATTTAATTATTACATATTTATGTATTGTCTATTTGTCAAAATACTTATTTATATGTGTGTGTGTATTAAGACATATATTACATATGTATATATACATATGTATATAATGTATATACTAATATAGATATGTCGTGTGTGTGTGTGTGTGTGCGTGTGTCTTTAACTGAATATTGCGAGCAGCGGCGTCAGTTGATGCATCACAGGAATATCAGGAGGTCACCCGCTGGGCTTCTGACCAGCCAGTTGTTCATGGAGAGATCACCTCGCTCGGCTTTGGAAATCATCCTGTTCAACCACGTATAGCCAGAGCATCAATGAGCCATTTTCCATAGCAATGACAAAATTACCTGAGGATAATCTTCGATAGCCTGATCTCGTGCTTCGTGTTTCCCTCCCCCCAAAAAAAAGGCATCAATACGTCAATATAAGGGGCATTCATCATCATATTCATCATGCATTAGGTTTTCCCACCCCCATAGCTGTCTTCAAAGACCCCATGGTAGCAGGTAACCTGAGGGCCCCTGCCGGTGTTCCAATCTTGGAATCCCCAAACCTCAATGACCCACAGACTCGCAGCTGGCCAAGGAATTGTCACTAACTTCTGCAGCTCCCAACTCAATAGGATCTTGAAGCCAGCTCCTTCCCGAATTGAAGGGAAATATGGCCGGAAACACCTGCTGTCCTCTATGAGTAGGTACCGGACATCTACCGGACATCTACCGGAAAATACCAGGGCCCCTAAACTCCCTTCAAACACATCGATGGGTCAACGATGAGTCAACTTTCGACTGGGCTCCCCACGTGGCTGACCTCAGCAAATTGGCAGTTTTCGACTGGAGATTGATGGAACGGTCCTACTTTCAATGGGAGATCTTCAGGATCCAATTGATGGAGGTACGTTAGTACCATATAATTAAGGCCTGCTGGCCATATTTTGGGATATTTTGTTCCCTGAAATGGCCATTGATACTTTAAGAAATCTTGCATGATTTTTTTGCACAACAATCACATAAAATCATCTCTTGCACCATCTGCAAACGGTTTCCACCGCAAACAGCAAATGCCATGCCAAATGCCAGGTATACAGGTAATACTAATACAGTACTATAAATCCATCCAAATGCCAGGTATACAGTACTATCAATTATGATATCATATAAAGAGATATACTATCCAAGAGATCATATATGATATCATAAGTATATACTATAATTTATAATATGATATCATATGATCTCTTCCAATTTTGCATATTCCAATGCTGTTTGGATTTCCGTCCAAGGGGTCCCTGTCCTTAACCAATGGATGCCGGATCTGAGGCGTCGTGCAGAATTCACTGACCATGTAATGTGCCAAAACCTGGGCCACTGGGGGCTGGTGATGTCTTTGAAACATACCCTCTGGTTATGTCAAAATAGCTATTGAACATGGTGATTTATAGTGGATTTTCCCATTAACAGCATGGTGATTTTCCATAGCTATGTTAAATTACCAGAGGGTAACATGCAATGACCAGGTATAACATGGTATAACTATCAAATTTTGGATGCACAGGTACATTTATAATATACATATAATAGACATTGATAATATACAGTACATAAAACTGAGATACATTGTAAATAATTACAAATCTAGATCTAGGTCATATAAATATAAGTGAATAGAAACATGTCCATCCCGAGAAACAAATTTTGGATCACAGTCACCTTCGCCACGGCCACGAAACCCAAAATTTTGTTCTGGCGAATGCTGTGGGTTCCCGGACCACACCACTCGCGCGAAAAAGCCCCAAAGGACACATGGGATCCTCAGCCAGGGCCCAGGGCCCATCAATGGACCATGCTGGTTTTTGGATGTTTTGGGAACATGGTTATCCAATGGAAAATAGGATACTGTAATACTTTTTCTGTATGGTTTTGGAAAATTTCAAAAAAAACTCGGTTGCCACTATTTTCCATTTTTGGATACTGTATGACTTAATGTGACTTACCCTCTGGTAAACTAACATAACTATGGAAAATCATCATTTGTCATGGTAAAAATCACTATAAATGGCCATTTTCAATAGCTATGTGAAATTACCAGAGGGTATCTGTCTTTTTAAGTCTTTTTGGGGGGTTGCCGCCAAGGCAACCCTGGTGAAGATCAACAGAAACTGGAGCTCCCACAAGAAGCATTTTGGTTGCAAGCCAGTGTCCCACCAAAGGCATAGAGCAGGATGATTGGTAGCACAACACCTGCAAACAGCGGCCATATGGTGCAAGAGTACCATCTGGTATTTGTTGAACAGTTTGCGTGGATTTTATGACCCATTTAGTTGGATGAATTAACTGTCAGGAATGGTGCTTTTCAATAGCTATGTTCAATTACCAGAGGGTAGCACGAGCTTATTAAGTGAACATGATCGTAATATCCTACCAGGTCGCTTCAGAGAGTTACAGGTCTCTGACTGGGAGCTACCTCCCTCTCTCCAAATGCCAATGCCTCATTCACCTCACTCCATCCGTCTACGTCATAATACACATATGCACGTATGCATATACATATACGTGCACATATGTCGTACATTACATGACATTACATTAAATCACATTGCATCGCATCACATAACACGACATTCCATTGATTTACACATGTGAATAAATGTGTACGTGTGTGCGTGTATATATATATATAGATGCACCAACACTGCACTACCAGCATTTACACATATATGATTGACCAAAGTCGTTTACATCACCAAATTTGTACAATACATATAATATTACATATTTCATATTGTGTTTCATTTTAGTATCAAGGTATATAGTAGCATATAGGCATGCATATACATATGTATATATATATTAATTATACATATAATATATATATATATATATTTATAAATGCATATATATATTATATAAATATATATAAATATTATATATATACAAATATCATATAGATGACAAATGACCCCCAGCACCCAACCGTTTGGGCACAATGCCATCCATAGGTCCGCTGAATAAAGCAGTAGTAGCTCTGAGACCTCAGCCCGGTGCTGCAGCTTTCCTGATGACCTGGTTGGGCCACCCAAACTCAATACATATAATAAATATGCATGTTGTATATATGTATGTATGTATGTATGTATGTATGTATGTATGTATGTATGTATGTATGTATGTATGTATGTATATATGTATGCATGCATGCAGGGAGGTAGGTAGGTAGGTATGTATGTATGTATGTATGTATGTATGTATGTATGTATGTATGTATGTATACATATATACATATATGCATGCATGCATGCATGCATGCATGCATGCATGCAGGTAGGTATGTATGTATGTATGTATGTATACATATATGTATGTATGCATGCATGCAGGTAGGTAGGTAGGTAGGTATGTATGTTTGTGTGCATATAGGTAAATGTATATATATAACTCTATATATATATAACTCTATATATATATGTATATATATATATGTGTGTGTGTTGGTTCAAACAACGTTAACGTGTATATATATATAACATATGTGTGTATCTGTATGTTTACATATGTTTTAAACAATATGTATATATGCATATGTGTGTGTGGACACATTCTGGACATATTCCTATATGTGTAGTGTTTTCTGTAGCATATATGTGGTTGTTGAGATTGATTTTAAAGTACAGCATTTCACAGATCTTTGACAATACAAACGTGGCTGAACATGCCAGTTAGCCTAGTGTGATGTCCAACCCCATCTGCTCAACGACAATCTGGATGACTTGTTCATGAAGTTCAGGCATTGTTTGGGCCATCTTGGAAAAACATCATATCTTTCTTGAAAACAACAATTGTAGAAATCCAAATCAACAAATTGATATTAATCATTGATTGATGTCTCCGAAACGTCAATATCGATAATTCACCATCTTTTCAGAATTCAGTATATGTGTACCCTCTGGCAAACGTTTACATAACTATGGAAAATCACAATTTTTAATGGGAAAACTCGCTATAACTGGCCATTTTCAATAGCAATTTTGACATAACCAGGGGGTAATGCATGTATTGCTAGTGATGAGGCTGCCCAAAAAAATCTTGCTGGGCATCCCAAACGACAAGTCGATGGCGTTGCGCTTATCTTGGCGGATCTTGGTGCCATCTGAGTCCATGAGCCATCCCATGTGTGACCTCAGGGATTCTGTCCGACCAATTTAAGGGGATAGGTTTGACCAGCCATCTATAGTAATATAAGGGATGAGTCAAAACCCTGGTACCCCTGGTGAACCCCAAGTCATAGCTGGGTTAAAATGGATGTTCATCCCATTAATAGCTGGTATCTATAGGTATTGATCCATAGCCATATAAGGGATGATTTACAATAGGCTTTACCACATTACTAACCACATTAGGGCCTTTCTCTTCAAACACACAAAAGCGATGTGTGCGATGTGTGCACGAGAAATTCATTGCCTCCATGACTCGAAGTGGGATAGTGATGACATTTCAAGAACTTGATCCAACAGTTGGGCGTGATGTGTCAGAGCTTTCAGAATTGTCACCACGATTTCGTGTTTAATATAGCTTACTAACAGCCCACAGATGCCCACAGGATATTGTTCTGTTGCCCTTTTGCTGGTGAAATTCCATGCGCATCATCGAGAGTGACCTCAGATGTATCAAACTGTGACTTTTAATGACTTTTTACCATTATCCATGACGGATCCATGGTGCTGCTATATATACTATATATGGTGTGCCATGGATCCCATCAACAAAAAACCCAGTCATGTTAGCATTTTTCTACCAGCACCAGCCGGATCCGCCATGGCAATCCGAAATCCGAAACCAGAAACGGAACCGGCTGAGCTCGCAGACCACCAGAAGCCATCACGAGGAGAATGCACGTCGTCCTGCAGGATTTTTTGGACCACCATCTGCACAAAGGGGTGAAAGAAGTGACTAGTGATGTAGATAAAGTGACTAAATCATAAAAAAAAACTACTGATGACTGGTCATGAAGGTTTGACTACTGGTGAATTTCAATTTCAGTTTGCATCTATCTCCATCTGGATTTTTTTTTAGACGGAACATCTATCTCCACATGGCAATCCAGCTGTCCTCTGCATCCGTGTTTCCATGGTGGTGTCGATGAGATGACACCCAGCCTGGGGGAGAGCTGGCTCGCAATGTGGCGGCTTTTCCCCAACACTTCTGAAAGATGTTGCTGACCTACCTTCAAATCATGACTTACCATAATCAATATATTAATATCTAAAATAAAATAACATATGAAATAACTACTGATGAAACAAAAGACAAGCCTTTTTAGAGATGATTTTCCTATGAACCTTGATTTTCCATGAAATCACGGTGGACATGTCCATGATTTATCATGATTTTACAGGCCGGGGTGTCTGGGCCAAGCGACTGATGGGCGGCCCCTGCACAGCCAAGGCGCCGCAGTAGGCCAAGGTATACCTTGGCATGGGAAAATGTTAGGGAACAATGGAGGAATTTTATAGGGTTGTATGGGATAAATATATATATATACACATATATATATATATGTATGTTTACGAATTATTTGTTTAAGGAATTTATTATAGGTATGTTATAGGATTTCATAGGGGTCTTATAGGCATTTTATAAGGCTTACATTGTATGTATTTTTTTTTACTGGGATAATGCTGGGAGAGTTATTGGACCATTAGTAATTGATATAACCCATGATTAAGTCATTGTTACACCAATGTGTATATATATATGTAAATTATAATATTTCACTAACGTGGATTAAGGTCATTTTGGGATCATTCCCCTTATTAACCATGATTCCAGGGCTCGGTCGCAGTGAGGTCGTTATAATTTACCCATATATATAATTATATATATATATATGCATACCTATATGTAACATACAATATACAATATATAATATAATAGAATATAATACAATATCATATAACATAATATAATATAATCTTAGAATAGAATATAATAATATATATATATACACATACTACTACTACTGCTGCTGCTACAGATTTTCCCAGCCAAACCCATTGGGGACCCCGGCTCCAACCACTTCGGCGTCAACTCAGAAGCTCGATTTTTGGGACGCTTCACAGCATCGTTCCCAAGGGTTTTCATGGAGATTCATGGAGAGTTTTAACATGTGAACTATGAAACAAGCATGTTATATGATATAATGGTGATTTCTATTTATAATGGTGATTTACCCATTAATAATGGTGATTTATATGGATGATATGGATTATATATATATATATGATATAATTACTGATTGGTGGTTGACCTACCCCTCTGAAAAATGATGGAGTTCGTCAGTTGGGATGATGAAATTCCCAATATATATATGGACAAATAAAAGCAATGTTCCAAACCACCAAAGATGTTATGCAAACTATGACAGCTATGATTCTTGCAGGATGGTGGATGGTGTAGAAACGAACCATTTGACGAGGATATGCCAGGATATGTTGGGAAATTGTATATTCTGAGATGTAAAGTTTGTAAAGCGATTTAGTGGAAAAACACATCAACTCTACATGACAGGCCTGGGCGGGTCCAAATACATGGATGCCAGGTCCAACACGCCACGCCGCTATGTGAATGGGACAAACCCAGGAGCTCAGCAACGTTTGTGACACGGGGAGCATGTCTAGATTCCTGGATCAAAAAGGTCCAGCAACACAGCACTATGCAAAATGCCTATATATATATAACCCCCCCCATAGGGCCTACCTTGAGCTTTTTTTCGTGGTATTTGCAGCAGAAAAACATTTATTTTATTGTCCAGTTTTTGTGTGATTTGCACACTACCACAAGTACGGTACAGCTTGATTCCTGTTTTCTTGCAGTTCCTCAATTGCCACGTGGTTACTCCACATCCTAAGACTCCGAGGTTGCCTTCCCTTCAAAGTTTTCAGTAGCCTGTGTAGATGAATTAGGGTGAATTAGGGTTATGTTGTTCAAAAAATGGTTCACTTCTTTCATTGGGATGTAGTACGATGTAGTACTGCAACACAATCACATGGAAACACTAGAACAGTGTCTTCCCAGACTTCAAAACAATACATTTCAAGTTGTAAGTTAATTTTGCACCACAAAAGAAATGAAAAATATTCCGCCTGGGAACTACATGACTTGAACTTCCCCACTGCAATTTTGCATTGTCTGTCGAAGCACTCTACTGGATGTATTTTGCTTTCCAAGGTGTGTGTTCTTCTTGGATTTGGCTACATTTTGAAACCTATATCGACCATTGTCATGAAGTAGTCCATGTTGCACATGAAAGTGTTTCTTGTTTTTCTCTGGATCAGGTGTCCTCTTTGTGAACATCACATCACAATATGACCAAATAGCACTGCTCAATTTCCAAAGGATACAGGAAGAAAAGTCGTAAATTATAAAAATATATCGCACCCCTTGAAGTTATATTCTAGTTAATGGTGGAAGTATATACAATGTTGAATGAACAAGACTTGCTGTTTGAGCAACACAGCGCAGTAGTTGACCAAAGAAAATGCAGCATGTTGAGCTGAAGGCAAAACTGCAAACAATGCAATTCTTCTTTCAGTTGCTCTCACTCCCCAAAGAGGATTATGTAGCTTATTAAGTTTGTACCTGTGCCACATTTCAAGCAAACAATGCTTTGAAGAAATGAGATGTGTAAAAGTGTTGTCTTCATTGCAAATATGCAGCATCCCCTTCAACCGAAAAAAGGTGTTGTCATTTATAAGCTGGTGGTTGCCTTTGAGCTACACAGTTTTTCTTTCAGGAAGAAATATCCTTATGAAGGTTGGAATCATGTTGTTTGAAAAAAAATGGTCATCTAAAAAGTGTATTGTGTTTTAAAGTGCGGCATTATTGTTTTTTTCTTTATAATTTATCATGGTAACATTCCCTCCAACAAATGCGGTTTTCTTCATAGATTGAATACTTACCCTAAAGTTGCAAACTTGTTTATCAACCGACACAATATTGTTTCAGAATATGCGTGTATCCTTTAAAGATGCAGTACTCCTCTCAAAGAAGCTCAGCTGTCCTTTATGTTCGAAGGTAACACCATTTCTTTAAACATATGCAACACTCCTTTCAAAGAAACCCAGCTGCCCTCTATTTGGACAGGAACACCAGTTATTATTTGAAGGAAAGTCTTCACTCACCACAAGGAGAATTGTACATTCCCAAAGGCCTCACACCTAAAAGGAAAATTGCACATCCCCAAGGAATACCTGCGCATGTTTCGCATACAATACTTTTTGATTATGGTTTGCGAAGGATGCATTTGATAGACACATGATGCCTTAGAGGCCAGATGAATCAGTTTTGGCTTCGATTAATCTGGATTAATCCGGATTAATTCTAGGGATCAAAACCTTGAACAAAACCAAACAAAAAGAAAACACAAAAGTTTTGGGTGACCTACTTTGGGATGGAGGAGGGGAGAAGGCTCTCCAATGCATTGTTTTTGTTTTTGTGTTTTGATTGTGTTTTTTGTGTTTGTGTATTTTTGGCAGATAGCAAATAGCAAATGGTTGACCTTGCAATGAAACAGTCAATGAAATAGAAAAATAGGTAGGTCCTGGTGGGGGGTGAGCATATATATATATATGTATGTATGTATATATATATACACACACATATATATATATATATCTGTGTGCGTGTGTGAGAGATAAACATCTATATCTATATGTATATATTATTATACAATTATATAGTTATATAATGATTATACATACATATAGACATATCATATATATATGAGTGACAGTGACAACTCGCTTTTGCAGCTGGTCATAATTCCACAAAAGGGGCAACCATTCAACCACTGCAAGCCGCAGTGGTCAACAAAGCTGGAGCTGGAGATGAACAGCGACATGGCACAACAACACATCAAAAACACATGTTGTTGGTAAACCATCCCTACTTCTGGTGCACGACTTTAGCCTAACCAAGACTCACCATGCTTTACCCACCCTTACCCAAGTTGAGACTGGTCGCAAAGGAACGATGAGACAACTGCCGGTGGTAAGACAAGGTAATGCCCAGCATACCTGGCAATGGATGTTTATAACTCCATTTGGGTCATTGTTGGGATATGTGGCTGCGTATTCGATATGGTTTTTGAAACTGCAAATCATATAATACACAAATGCATGATGTTTATTTATTTTCCATGGCCCCATGGCCATGTTTTGATTCACCGCAGGGTACAGTCATGGTGGACACCCATTACCGAGGTTCACTATGGTTCAATTACTGAGGCCACTGAGGGAGATCACCGTGCCTGTGATGACATAGCCCACCTCGACAAATCTCTGGGGCTGGAGGGCATTGGCTACGCGTGACGATCCCTTTTTCAGCTTGACTTGATGATATTGATGTACTTTCTACAATAGACCCACGTCTCAACAAACAAGCTACTGACTACTGGAAGCAAGTACCAATGTACCTATCTACCTGCCTATCAAAATACTATCTACCTATCTGTCTATCTCTATCTATCTCTATCTATCTCTATCTATCTCTATCTATCTCTATCGACCTCTATCGACCTCTATCTACCTCTATCTACCTCTATCTACCTCTATCTACCTCTATCTACCTCTATCTACCTCTATCTACCTCTATCTATCTATCTATCGATCTATCTATCTATCTATCTATCTGTCTATCTGTCTATCTCTCTATCTCTCTATCTCTCTATCTCTCTATCTCTCTATCTATCTCTATCTATCTCTATCTATCTCTATCTATCTCTATCTATCTGTATCTATCTATCTATCTCTCTATCTCTATCTGTATCTATCTCTGTCTATCTCTATCTAGCTCTATCTATCTCTATCTATCTCTATCTATCTCTATCTATTTCTATCTATCTCTATATCTATCTATCTCTATCTATCTCTATCTATCTCTATCTATTTCTATCTATTTCTATATCTATCTATTTATCTATCTATCTATCTATCTCTATCTATCTATATATATATATATCTATCTATCTATCTATCTATCTATCTCTATCTATCTATCTATATCTAATCTAATCTAATCTTTCAATCAATCAATAATCTATCTATCTATGTCTCTCTCTCTCTGTCTCTCTCTGGCTGTCTCTGTCTCTGTCTATGTCTCTGTCTCTGTCTATGTCTCTGTCCCTGTCTGTCTATGTCTGTCCCTGTCTGTCTCTGTCTGTCTCTGTCTGTCTCCGTCTGTCTATGTCTGTCTATGTCTGTCTATCTCTGTCTATCTTTGTCTATCGCTGTCTATCTCTCTCTATCTCTCTCTATCTCTATCTCTATCTATCTCTATCTACCTCTATCTACCTCTATCTACCTCTATCTACCTCTATCTATCTACCTCTATCAACCTCTATCTACCTCTATCTACCTCTATCTACCTCTATCTAGCTCTATCTACCTCTATCTACCTCTATCTATCTATCTGTCTATCTGTCTATCTATCTCTATCTATCTGTATCTATCTATCTCTCTCTCTCTCTCTCTATCTCTATCTGTATCTATCTCTGTCTATCTCTATCTAGCTCTATCTATCTCTATCTATCTCTATCTATCTCTATCTATCTCTATATCTATCTACAGTCAGTGCCAGAATTATAGAACGGAGCCAGGAGGACAAAAGTACGGTAAAATACCGTACCTTTGTCCTCCTCCGGGTTCCGATTCGGAGCGGAGTCGGGAAATTTAATTATAGAACGGGAAGGAGGACAAAGGTACGGTATTTTACCGTACTTTTGTCCTCCTGGCTCCGTTCTATAATTTCTGGCACTGACATGATATTTACTGCATATTTGTACATATACAATCTATAAAATGAAGATTTAATGAGGATTTAATGAGGATTTGATGAGGAAATGAAGATAAAATGCAGATAAAATGAAGATTTGATGAGGAAACGAGGATAAAATGAGGATAAAATGAGGATAAAATGAGGATTTAATGGGGATTTGATGAGGAAATGAGGATAAAATGAAGATTTAATGAGGATTTAATGAGGATTTGATAAGGAAATGAAGATAAAATGATGATAAAATGAGGATTTGATGAGATAACGAGGATAAAATGAGGATGCTGTAACATGAGGATAATGGGAAATGTGGGAAAAATGGGGGAAAACAGAATTATAGAACAATAGCGCTCCGACAAGAATTATAGAACGACGAGAAAAGCTAGGAGTAAATTCAGATACGTTTTTTTTCTACCTTCCGAGGAAAACAGAATTATAGAACAACAGGGTACGGTAAATAACCATACCTTCGTACTCCTCAATTTCCGTTCTATAATTCTGTTTTCCCCCATTTTTCCCACATTTACCAGGTGATTTTCTTAGATTTCATGGTGATTTTATAAGATTTCATGGTAATTTTATGGGATTTCATGGTAATTTTATGGGATTTCATGGTGATTTTCTTAGATTTCATGGTGATTTTATAGGATTTCTGGGACCCCGGAAGAGGTTCTATAATTCTATAATTGACTTTTCCGTTCTATAATTAATTTTTCCGTTCGACGGAAAAATTAACTATAGAACGGGGCCCGGGGAAAATTAATTATAGAACGAAAATGGGAAATGTGAGAAAAATGAGGGAAAACAGAATTATAGAACAACAGCGCTCCGACAAGAATTATAGAACGACGAAAAAAATTAGGAGGAAGATCAGATACATTTTTTTTTCATACCTTCCGAGGAAAACAGAATTATAGAACAACAGGGTACGGTAAATAACCGTACCTTCGTCCTCCTCAACTTCCGTTCTATAATTCCGGCACTGACAGTACCTCTGTCTTGCTCTATCAATCTCTATCTCTATCTATCAATCTCTATCTATCGATCGATCGATCAATCTCCCTCTCTCCCTCTCGCCCTCTCTGTGTTTCTTTTTACATATATATATATATGTATATCCGTGTTTATCATTGTTTATCTCACTGCTGCCTCTATCTGTTTGGTTGATGGCTGAGTCCTCCATCCAAGAAATACCAACTGGGAGCTCCCAGTTGCTAATACGGAACAACAGCACCCACACCCAATTCAGTCTGGCTACCCTCTGGTAAACGTTTACATAACTATGGAAAATCACAATTTTTACTGGGAAAACTCACTATTTCTATGGCCATTTTCAATAGCTACGTTAGTCGTTACCAGAGGGATGCAGAGGGTAATACGGAAACCAAGTAGCGCAAAAGCAGGCCAAGGCCTGGAGAGCAAGAAATTGGTCACAAGAATATCCACACTTCCTAAAATGGGGGTAGCCCCAAATCATCCAAGTCATTAGACCATGACTTTGTATTAAAACCATTTAAAACCTATGTTTTTGGGTACCTTGTATTTTAAGAAAGCATATATGCCGGTGGTTGATGAAGGCTGAGCGATTGTAAGTTTCCTCCCTTCCCCACCTTCCAAGTAAAGAAGAAGGGTGCAGCAGCTGCGCCCAAATGGACCTGGGCCAACTCCTGTTGAATTGGGTTATAATGCTGGCTTTACCACATTAATACTGGGGCATGGATGGGGATGGTATGTATACCGTATTACCACATTGACTGGGTTTGACCATCAATGGTAATATTGGGGGTGGTTTATCACATGTAAGACTTAAAACTTGACCAATTGTGTGGGTTCTCTCTCTCTCTCTCTCTCCATCGCCAAACCAGTGTGGCTTGGTGCCCCATGTTTGGTCCATAGCTGTCTTGCTTCACAGCTCATCCACACCAACCTCATGTCCGACTGGTCAGCTGATGTCAGCTGGGCACCCGACCAAAACCACAAAGACTGCTTGGAAAACATCTTCAGCTTTCCAACTGTCCGTGAAGGCTGAAAGCTGATGCATCATGGATGAATGGATGATGAATTCCATCTGGAAGATTGGGACTTTCCAGCCCCCCATCTGCAATCATCACAGCACAAGGCATGTCCCCTATACAATCCTTTCTGCATGTGTGTGTGTGTGTGTCCAGTTCACCACTCTTCAAACAAAAGCAGTGGCATCCGAAAATTATAAGATTCTCATTTGAGCATATTTGCGCGCTAAAAACCTAAAAAGAGATTTTCACTTGCCTCTGCAGCTCAGACCATCCAATGATTCCGAAAAAAACAGCTGGAAAAAAACACCGATCTCTGCTGGAAAAGCAGCCTTCGTTTGAAGAAGTAATTCCTGCGCTGCCGGTGTGGATGACCATGGATGACACAAGTCATCCCCAAGTCACGTCACATGCGTGAACGATTGAATAATTCCAAAGTAAGTGGATAGTGGATACATATCAATCATTATATATACTGCATATATATATAGAGTTACAACTATACTTATATAAATATACATACATACATTACATTACATTACATTACATTACATTACATTTCATTACATTACATTACATTACATACATAGATAGATATATAATATAATATAATATAATATAATATAATATAATATAATGTATATGTGAAGTCTTAGAAACCACCACTCAAAAAAATGTGAGCATCACACCCACTGTGACAGTCCGAGGTGAAACCGAGTAGTTCCAAAACTGCCTGGCGGCATCATGGGGACAGAAATTTGCACAGCCTTGAACAAATTGTTCTGCTCATTCTGCTCATATTCATCCTGTATAATTTCCAAATAGGATGAATCAACAGCTGCAAGCTGAGCATCAATGAGTTGATTCAAAATGATTCAAACATGTAAAACTGTGAGCTGACACAGCAAAGACGTATTCAGCACAGTCGCGAAGACGTAGGACGTAGATCATCAAATCCCGTACCATCAATGTCCACGATTACGGACAGCAAACATCCGATGATGCTCCATGAAACAACCGGGAGCACCTGCAAATGACCTTCCGGGAAAATGATACAGCGCTTCTACGATTCTCGGAAAAAAACGAGTTAGCCTTGAGACAGTTTCACGGCTACCTGCTTACCAAAGAAATATCAAGAGAAGGCTGGCAGCATCTGGCAGCCGCTGCACCTGTTTCTCAAAGAGAAAAAGCGTTGCAACCAATGTCCCAGCGGTAGAGTCTGTGTGCCTTTCCTCAGCTGGCACTGTGCAACATTGTGCAACCTGGAATTGGGATGAATTTAAGAGAGTTTCTCATACATTCTCATACTGCAGGCAAGCATCTCCTTTCACATTTTCCAAATGTCTTCATCAGATTTCAAGCATTATCCGACATGAAGCGATAGGCTTTTCCAACCATTTCTGAGGCATCCACCCCCCCAAGGTCCGTCGTGCCACTGCCTGATACACAAAAACAGCGGGACACGTGTAAAATCATGAAGCCAAAATCATACCCTTAGATTCAACAAAAAGCAAACTAACTATCTATATATCTATCTGTCTATCGATCTATCCATCTATCTATCTATCTGTCTGTCTATCTATCTATCGATCTATCTATCTATCTATCTCTATCTATCTCATATATCTATCTATCTCGATTCTATATAATCTATCTATCTACCTGTCTGTCTATCTATCTATCTATTATCTATCCATCGATCCATCTTCCATCTATCCATCTATCCATCTATCTATCTATCCATCTATCTCATCTATCTCTATCTATCCATCTATCCATCTATCCATCTATCCATCTATCCATCTATCCATCTATCTGTCCATGATCTGTCTGTCTGTCTGTCTGTCTAGCCATCTATCTATCTATCTATCTATTTATCATCTATCTATCTGTCGGTCTAGCCATCTATCTATCTATCTATCTATTTATCTATCTATCTATATCTGTCTAGCATCTATCTATCTATCTATCGATCTATCTATCTATCGATCGATCTATCTATCTACCTATCTATCTATCTATCTATCTATTTCTCTATCTCTCGTTGTCTGTCTATCTATCTATCTATTGTCTGTCTAGCCATCTATCTATCTATCTATGATCTATCTATCTATCTATCTATCTATATATCTATCTATCTATCTATCGATCGATCTATCAATCAAACTATCTATCTATCTATCTAATCTAATCCCATCTATCTATCTGTCTGTATGTCTATCTATCTATCGATCTATCCATCTATCTATCTATCTATCTATCTATCTAATCTAATCTAATCTAATCTAATCTAATCTATCTATCATCCATCCATCTATCTAATTTATCCATCTATCTATCCATCTATCTATCGATCTATCTATCTATGTATCTATGGAAAGCATGTTTTGTGTATAATATATATATATATATATGTGTGTGTGCGTGTGTGTGTGTGTGTTATTATGTTTAATAAACATTTGGTCCCGCCTGGCGCAACTGGGCCACTCCACCTGCAGTTCCGTCGGATGTTGCAGAGGGCGGTTCATGGGTGAAACAAAGGGCTTTCCTATGGCTTCCTGCAACTTTTCTTGTAACTTGTCCCCAATTCTGGGATATGGAGACTTGCTTAGGGCTTAAGTGAAGTTGTGCAGGCACACCTGATGCAGAAGTGAGAATAAAGAACACCTCTCTCCGCATTTGATATAAACACGTACGTCCACCCAATTTTGAAAAGGTGCCCAATCGGTGGCTTCTTGTGGTTATCAAATCCCTATATCTGCCCGTTCAAGTGGAATCGCACATAAGCAGGTAACCACTCCAACCAATCGCGCGTTAAAGTCCTTCCCAACAAATCTGTCATTGGAGGACCTGGCACCCTGCCAAAGACGACCCAGCCTGCGAACAGGCCTGCTGCCACAGACGACGCCTGAAGCGCCCCACGACCCAAGCTCCATATTCGATCCGCATCACAGGTTCATCCCTAGTTTTCGAATGATGTCTACTCGTTTCTAGTTTCTACATTGATTGATCAATTCACCTAAATTTTGATAGTCGTGGCCCCATTGCTGTCAGGCTACCTTGACCACATCATACCACATCCCATCAAAGCCGCGCCTGTTGCCAGGGAGACCTCTGCCTCACATCACTCAGACTCCTGCAGATAGGCTCGCTGAATACTACAATACCCTCTCCAGTTCGTTTAGGCACCTCTATGAGCCGGAAAATAACAGGTAAGTGATAATCCTAAATATGACTATGGTATATGTTGATGTATGCTGATGTGTTGATGTGTTAGTATGTTTGGAATGTTGGTGTCAGTTTTAAACCAACCACAACCAGCCCAAACCTCAGTTTCAAGATGTTTCAAGTATAGCATTCGAAACTAAGTATCATATATATATATAATTATAAGTAACATTGTACAGTAACATTCCAAGCAATAAGCCTCAGTTTCAACCAAATGTTTTTTTGTATCATGGTTTGTTGCCGGGCTTATGTTCTGCTTGGCGCTCCTGGTTCCTTGCACCCTCCCCAGGTGCCAACGCTTCGGCCGCGACGATGGCCGCGGGAACAATGGGGCGCAGGGCGCCCCCGATAACGCGGAGAGGTGCATTGCTGGTGTGCAGGGTGCGAAACAGAACCAGTGGAGTCAGTGGATTCTTAGTTGGTTTTGTAAGACCTAATATGACCTAATTCATGTCAATGATGATCATCATGTATGGATTACATATCTATACAAATGATCATGTAGTAGATATTACTATATGATGATCTACTACGTAGTGGTGTTTTCAGATTGCCTATGGTTCATGTCTGGTCTGTGGGTACGGCTAGCAGCACTCTTTCTGATTCGAATAGAGCTGTTTCTTTGGCCTGTCCCTGCCGTGGTTGTCCACTTCTCAGGTTGGGAGTGGTCCATGGGTTTCAAGTGAGCCAAGTCAAGTGAGAAGCCGGTGACCATGGGAAATCTGCCAAAGCAGCCGAATCAGCGGATGGTTCCACCTCCGAATCAGCTTGGCCTAGACGAATTTCAAAAAAAACTCCCGTGGGAAAAGGAACTTGAATAAACATGAATAATCAAGGGTCTTCACGCTTGACATCTTTGAAGATATGTGAAACAATACAAGGCAATGGCCCATGATAAGAAGAACAAAAACATGGATGTACCAACTCCTAAGCTCTTTTCCCAGCTCAAGGCTACAAATACTGGTGAGAGTAGGCCATACGGGGCTAGGCATGTGGATCACCATCACCACCATCATCACCACCATCACCACCATCATCACCGCCATCATCAAATCCTCCTCCTCCTCCTCCTCATCATCATCATCATCATCATTAATAGTCATTAATAATCATTATTAATAGTCATTAATAATCAAATCTACCAAGCCCGGGAATTCAGTTCAGCCGTTGCTATCCCAAGGGTCCCGTCCCGGCCAAACGTCGGGACCAAACAATCCCGACAGGGACGCTGGGACGACCCACTCTCTGGTTATGTCAAAATAGCTATTGAAAATTGCCATTGAAATAGTGGATTTTTACCTCTTCAAAATGGTGGATCTTTCCATAGGTATGTAAACGTTTACCAGAGGGTAGTATCATGTCATATGATTCTGATTGTTATATATATATATTGTGTTTTTGAATTCCCCAAATGGAGTCGTGTGAATTCGACTATTGATGAAATTTCTGCGGTTTTTCTGTTTGGAGGAGGCCATGAACCATGCAGATTGGTTCCCTCTGGAGAAAGGACATGCTGGTCTGCAATTCATAGTCTACATGCACACTTCACTAGGTTGAACATCATCAGTCGCAACATCAAGTGCAACTCATTCAGTGCATCTGTGAAGGCACAGGCATCTATGTGGCCGCAATTACTTCAAACCTTGAGAAGTCTGGTAAACCCAATACTAAATACCAACCTCACTTGGGGTCAGTATTGGGTCGCTGTACCCCTAATAGGGGATGCTTTGGGTCGCTCCCATATGATGATTATCCGGTTTAGCACATTATATACGCTACACCAAACAGTATTGCCCTATTGGAACATCCCAGGCAAGAGACCATTTCGTTGAAAGTTAGCAGCTCACTTGACAGGCTGCTCGTCAACGGATGGAATTGGGCATTGCAGATGACAATGACCCAATTGGCAAAGAATAAGAACATATAACTAGTTCTTGACCTTTTGTTGATATTTTTCCCGAATGCGTAGCAAGGGTTCCCGTTTCACTCTGGGGGTCTGGGGGTTGAGAGTGTGTTCGCTCGACGTTGCGTCCGCGTCCGCAACCGTTCGCAACCGTCCGCAACCGTCCGCAACCGTTCGCAACCGTTCGCAACCGTTCGCGCGAACTCCGTATGGCCGTGCCTATGGGAAGTTTTGCAGAGGTGGTCATTTTTCGAGGTTTCAGATGTGTCGTTGCTTCGTTTCGCGTGGCAGGCGTGGCACTTTGTGACATTCCAGACGTGTTTTGCAACGTGTTGAAAATCGTTTCGCGTGGCAGGCGCAATACTTTTGTTACGTTTTTAGAAAATGTGTTGCAGTTTTCGTGGCAGGCGCAGCACTTTGGACGTGTCCATCGTCATTTTTCGTGGCAGGCGCAGCACTTTAGACGTGTCCTGTTGCGTGTTTTTTGTAAATCGCATTGGCAGGGCTGCGTCAAGTGGCGACAAGGTGCAAATTCCGTGGCAGGCGTGGCATTTTCTGACATGTGCTGCAAATTGACGGAAGCCTCGCACGAAACATCGATTTTGATGTTGCCAATTTTCGGGTTCTAAGGAAAACTCATAGGAAAACGTCGATTTTGAAGCTACAAAGTGTGAAAATTGGAGGAAGTCTCGCACGAAATGCTCGTTTTGGTGCTCCCACCTGTCTCGTCTCACGTGTCTGGTTTTCCCGTGGCCTCGCCGTGTCTATGGTGGAAGCTGCAAAACTTGTCCTTTTGTCATGTTGCAAACTATGAAAATTGGAGGAAGTCTCGCACGAAATGCTCGTTTTTCTGCATCCACGTGTCTTGTCTCGAGCCGCTGGTTTTCCTGTGGCGTCGCCGTGTCTATGGGGGAAGCCGCAAAACCTGACCTTTTCGAATGTTTCCACGCAGGTTGTCATGTCGTTTTGCGTGGCAGGCGTGGCACTTTGTGACATTCCAACCTGTTTGATAACGTGTGGAAAATGTCAAAATTGGAGGAAGTCTCGCACGAAATGCTCGTTTTTCTGCATCCACGTGTCTTGTCTCGAGCCGCTGGTTTTCCTGTGGCGTCGCCGTGTCTATGGGGGAAGCCGCAAAACATATCCTTTTCGACTGTTTCCACGCAGGTTGTCATGTCGTTTTGCATGGCAGGCGTGGCACTTTGTGACATTCCAACCTGTTGATGATGTTCACAAAATGTCAAAATGTCTTGCATGAAATGCTGGTTTTTCTGCATCCACGCGTCTCGTCTCGAGTCTCTGGGTTTGCCTGTGGCGTCGCCGTGTCTATGGGGGAAGTTGCAAAACGTTTCCTTTGCGAAGGTTTCAAATTTCCACACTTTACACTCCTCACTTTACACTCCCACACTCTACACACTCTACACACCACACTCTACACTTTCCACTCCTCACTCCACACTTTACACTCCTCACTTTACATTCCACACTTTACACTCCACACTCCACACTCGACACTTTACACTCCACACTCCACACTTTACACTACACACTCCTTACTTTACACTCCACACTTCACACTCCACACTTTCCACTCCACACTCCACACTTTACACTCCACACTCCACACTTTACACTCCTCACTCCACACTTTACACTCCTCACTCCACACTTTACACTCCACACTTTACACTCCACACTCTACACACCACACTCTACACTTTCCACTCCAGACTCCACACTCTACACTTTACGCTCCACACTCCACACTTTACACTCCACACTTTACACTTGACACTCCACACTTTACACTCCTCACTCCCCACTCCACACTTTACACTCCGCACCCCACACTTTACACTCCTCACTCCGCACTCCACACTTTACACTCCACACTCCTTACCTTACACTCCACACTTCGCACTCCACACTTTCCACTCCACACTCCACACTCCACACTTTCCACTCCGCACTCCACACTTTACACTTTACACTCCACGCTTTCCACTTTACACTCCACACTCCACACTTTAAACTCCACACTTTACACTCCACACTCCACACTCTACACTCCACACTTTACACTCCACACTCCACACTCTACACACCACACTCTACACTTTCCACTCCACACTCTACACTCTACACTCCACACTCTACACTTTACACTCTACACTTTACACTCTACACTTCACACTCTACAATTTACAAACTCCACACTCCTCACTCCACACTTTACAGTATTACACTCCTCACTTTACACTCCACACTCCTCACTCCACACTTTACACACCTCACTTTACACTCCACACTCCACACCCCACACTTTGCACTTTACACTCCTCACTCCACATCTACACTCTCACTCCACACTCTACACTTTACACTCCATACTCCACACTCTACACTTTACACTCCGCATTCTACACTTTACACACTCTACACTCCCCCCTCCACACTTTACACTCCACACTCCTTACTTCACACTCCACACTCCACACTCTACACTTTCCACTCCACACTGCAGACTGGTAACAAGGGAAACATGCACAAGACTGTTCAAATAAACTATTGCAGAAAGGTATTGTGCGTCACTGCATAACCATGTGTTTTGACATCTGTACCATTAACATACGTGTGAGCATTCGGGTTCGTGGGCTCCATCTTGTTTTAAGAATTATGGGTCGACAAATAACAACATATAACAGTAATGTTGTCTGAACAATAGTGATATCTTGTCAATATCATGTATTTATTGATATGATTGACTTGAAGTCTCAGGATTTGTTTCGGTGGACCAGTTCCCGATCACGATCCAAAGTTTCCCCTTTTTTTAACACTGGGAATTTGGCCCTCCCCATCACCCTGAAAACCGGTGCACCTTGGGCACGTACTCAATAACATCACCTGTGACAAAGCCAGTACCTGCCGGGGAGTCTGCGGAGGATTGCGGAGGTATGCCAATCTGCGGTCAAAATTGGAACGTGTGACCAAAAATGATTAAAACTTCTTGGTGTCAGATGTTGAAGATCTTGTAGCTTTGCATTCAGCAAATTCCAACATTGCATTCACATGCAGTCCTCTGCATGTCTCCATTCCCGTTCTTTTTCGCGTTCGAGTATTCGATCTGAGCTGACCACACCGGGAGGCGCCCAGTGCGATCAGCGACTATGCTGTCATTCATGCAGCTCACAGTGGTGAGCGGGCTCACCTGCCCAACAATTGAGCCGTAGCTATCGGAAGCTGCCTGATCCTGATGAGAGAGCTATATAAGTTCCGCTACAAGTTGCACCAAACAAATCCCAAAGAATCCGAAAGATGTGGAAAAGGGATGAAAAAGCGGTTTTCTTTTATCGTATAGTAATAGCCACGGAAGAACTTGCGTGCAAGAAGCTGCTGTGCTCACTAGATCAAATCAGAAGTCCCCTTGCTGGATCACCACTCTCTCCCTCTCTCTCTTGCTCTCTCCCGACCACCATCTTGCTTTGTGTCTCGATTCCCTTCTTGTGAACAACATCTGGAGCAAGCTGCATGTTCTAGTGCGGTGATTGCTGACAACCCTATAGTTCTTCATGCAATGTCCATTTTTTGCCATTTATATAGGTTACTCAGAGTTACTCGTTGGTACCATTTTTGGGATGCTAACATATGCCAACCACGTGATAAGGTGTGCCCGGAAAATTGCGTGGCACCGGCACTGGAAAACACACCGGGCCACACCAGGCCCCGCCCCCTTTCGCCTTTGTGACATGGACCCTGGGTGCCAGTCGTCGTCCATTTGGTATCCATCAGGCGCAATTCTCACAGGATGATTGTAGATGGTAGAGAATTTCTGTGAAGGCAGTAATGAACTTTGCAAACATCTACAGCAGAATTTGAAATCATCGTGGCACCCAGTGGTCTGTCGACAGCTCGGGTTGGGCGCCCACAGTCTCGTGCATTTGTTCCGTGCAGATCTGCATCAATTAGTCGACAGTGCAGCACTCGGGTCTCTCTTGTGGACATAGCTCGAGACATGCGATTGCGCTGCAACTGGGACACAAAATCCACCGACCTGCGGTGTCTGGAAGCTGAGTGGGGCTCACAACGCATGATCTGATGATCGCTACCAAATGATTGTCAGTTGAGTTGTAGAGATCATGCATGTACCATTCATTCATACTCATTCACAGCAATTCACATTCATCAGGTTGTTTTTTTGCAAAAACTTGACATCAAGGATTGACTGCGGGGCATAGCAGCAACGCTATGCAAATGATGATCGTGCAATCCCAGAATAAAGCCCAGGTTGCAGATTTCATCAGCGACTGGGGAAATGCGAATCCATCCATGGATTGCTTTAAGGGAACATCAAAACCGGAAACCCATGGGTTTTTACCATGCGTTTACCATGAAATCATATAGGGGGGTCCTGCAATTTGTTCCCATCATCCAATTCTATGAATCCATGGTCTTGGTATTGGCATGTGGGGATGGGTCAAAACCCTGGTACCCCTGGTGAACCCCAAAATAGCTGGGATTTATGGATGTTCATCCCACTAAAAATATATCTATAGGTATTGACCCATACCCATGTATTGGCTATGCGCTTTTCCTCCCAGGGAACTTCCACAGGTCGACAGCTGGTCATTCCGTCGGAAACATCTTCCGATGACAACCCCATCGTTGAGACAAAGCTCAGAGAGTTTTCCAAAGGAAATCTTCTGCAAAATGACGGCCTAGACTCGTTAAATCTTCTGACTGATGGGTCTCCGTTCTATATGCGGACCTTGCCAAAAAAAGATATAAAAAAATGCTCGGAAATGCTATGATCATTAACTGATCATTGTGATGATGTGACTGTATGAGGTTCTTGTTTGATATTCATGCAAAGGACCCTGTCGACCTTTCTGAAGGCATTCCAACAAAGCTCATCGATCTAGTCGAGTGCAAATGCGTGCAATTGTTTCAGGACCGACTGAAGAATTTGTGCAAAATAATTCCTCAATATCCCGTACTGCCCACGTGCCATACAAATCGCAAATTGAAAATGCTGAACAGAAGATCAGATTGACATATATTGACATTCAAATACTATCAAATATGACCGCAGCATTTTTGAGACCAATCAGACACTAAAGCTAGCTCCGACATGCTCTGACAACAGCAGCCTAGTAGCCACGTTGTGCTAGGCAGAGCTTAGCGCGAAAGACTGAATTAATTTTCACTGCCACTCGGCGGACCAGTTCGCCCTGGGTCTTTGTGTCCCATGCATCTGATGAAAGCGGTGATGCGTCACGAATATCGTCACATTGTTCTATCATTCATTGAGATCTTGCATTAAAATTTTTAAAACATCTGCAGCGAAACCTGGTTGTTCCATGTTGTTCCATGTTGTTCCTATCTTTTTCTGTCATTTTTCTACACAGATTGAGGCATTCATGGAAATGGAGACAGTTTTAATCAGTTTTACATGGGCCTCTCGGGCCGCCCGAACTAGGTGCCCTTCAGTCCGCTGCAGAGGATGTGGGCAGTTGCAGCTCTATATGAAACATAGCAGGAAGTGATCTCTATAGAGGAACCATGAACAACCACTAGGTCAATGATAGCAAATGACAGATTCATTCTGGGTAAATTATTATATTTCACTAACCTGAATTAAGGCCATTTGGGGATGATTTCCCTTATTAGCCATGATTCCAGTGAGGTCGCAGTGGGGTCGTTATAATTTACCTAGATTCATGCAGATTCTCAGTTGCAATCAGGATGTGTTGCGTTTTCATCTCAATCGATGCATCTGACGGAAACATACCCTTGGG